>CM044551.2:23637735-23855235 GCA_024416835.2 Perccottus glenii
AAACTAGTTACCCCTTACCCAGAACCTGAACCAGGCCCCCAGCGCCGCTCAATGTGGCACACTGCAGGACGAGCCCGGGTGGAGATGACCATAGGCCTGTTGAAAGCACGTTTCCAGTGTCTACGTCACCTCAGGGTAACCCCTGAAAGGGCCTGCGACATTATTGTGGCATGTGTTGTTCTCCATAATATTGCAATAATTAGAGGGGAGCAACACCCTGCCCTACAAATACAAGACCCAGAGGAAGACCCCATCAACCCGGCAGATTTCCAGAATGGAAGGGCAGTCCGGGATATGATATGCCGCAATGTCTTCTCAGATTAATACACATTATATCCACCACCACCACAACCAACCACAAAATAAAATAAAAATGAATAAACACAAAATCACAGCAATTTATATGGTGTTCTTTATTTCCTACACATTCAAAAAAAGAAAAGAAAAAGGTTTTTTAATATATTTCCAATACTTCTTAGAATTCACCTGTGACCATGCACTCACCTCTAGCTTTAGTTTCAGAATCTCGATTTCTAGATCTGCCTTTTGGATCTGGCGGTCCAAGTAAACAAGTTCTTTGCTGTTTCTTTCTATTTTTTTTATAAGAAGAAGTCTATATAACTCCTTAACTGGCAGCTGAAAATACAGTACATTACAGTTACATCATGTAGTTCTAAAATTCTACAGAATTAAACTGTCGCATTTACTGAAAATCACTGAACTGTGTTCATCTGTGCACCAGAAGTTGATGGACCGTCCTCCTGCTGTTCCTCCACACTCTGGGGGTGAGAGATAAGAATGTCCGTTTATACTTGGATATAAACTTAGATTGTATAGGCTACTCCACATAAAAAGGTGAAGAAATGTGAATGTGTAGATTGTTTGATAGACACATAATATTAACATTACCTCTGTAGGCCTCTCTGTGGCAGCAGAAACAGTTTCTTCATCCCCATCATCCTGTGAAGATGAGCGTTTGAGTACACTTTATAACACTATTTGTCATAATTTGTGTTGTATTGAGTCGGCTACTTACAACTGCCTGGGGTTCTGTTGGGACAGGAGGCTCCAAAAGACAGATTTTACCATCAGAATCTATTGGGACCAACGAAAAACCCATCCCAAAGTAAAATAAATGGAAAGATCACAAATAGCCTATAAAAAAACACATAGGTAGACCTCATACATTTTATGAAGGCACTTGAATCTTCAGGAATGACTGTCTCTGATGAAGTCCCTCCAGGAATTCCCTCAGCCATTGGCCTTCCAGCATTCAGGCTCAGGGCCATCTCCTCTGCATTTGTCAAAGGTGGTGGTGCAGGTCCTCCCCCCGTTTTGCGAGCCTCTGCCTTCTTTCTGTTGGCTGTCAATTGAGAATGAACATTTAGACATATGTCAAAAATGCTGCTGCACTGCTAGACACTGGATGCTATTCAGTTATTTAATATGTCAAATGTTAGTAAAGTCAGGTAGACTACAACCATGATATGCTCAAGCCTTACCTGATTGAATTACGTTTTTATATTTCATTTTCAGCTGCTGCCATGTTCTTTTAACACCTGCAGGATTGCACCTACATGAAAATTAAAATAAGGTTGAATTAATGTAATAATTACTATCTCTATAAAGTATTGGTCTACTTGTTACTAATTACTTTCAAAATCCCATATCAACATCAACCACTTGAACAATACAAGGAGAGACAAGAAACTGCACTTTTAATGCTTTCAAATAAACATACAATTGCATGAATTAATCTTGAAAAAATAAATCTTTTAAAATTTGATGTTAAATCCACTATTATTTTATACAGAATTGCTTTATAGTCTATGCAGCATTTAATGCAATTACATCAGATTTTACTTTAAATTACGGAGTAATCCCTTTAATTATATTACAGAACTGTAACTAAAAACTTTAGTTAACTTTAGTTAGTTAGAACTAAAAAGTTTTTTTAGATTACTTAGTAATTAATTACACACAACACTGTATAACAGTAATTCAAATGTAAACTTACGCATTGACTCGAGCAGCTATTTTCTCCCACGCTAACTCTCTGTCCTTCGCTGCAGCCGTGTTGCTTTTTTAAAATATATGTTCGTACTCTCCATATGCTTGCATAAGCACATCCAGTTCTGCTGGTGAAAAATATGAAGACCTCTTTTTGTCTGGCGCCGTTGCCATGGTGACTCATAATATCTGCGCTCCATTGATAATGGCTTTTATAGTTGTGGTGCACGCTTAACTCAGAGTCAATCAACTTAGAGTTGATTGAACTAACCAATTTCAGCTGATCTGTAACCGAAAACTCAGAGTTTCCCATCTCAAGGTAAGTCAACTCAGAGTTCAAGTTTTAACTCAGAGTTGGTTGAACCTCCTTATTGAAACAGGACCCTGGTCTCGAATGCCACAAGGCCTAAATTGCGCTCCTAGCGTTTACTGTCAGGCACTACGTGACAGTCTCTCTCATTTGACACTTCAACACTCTGCCATTTTGCAGTACGTTGATGATATCATGCTCTGTTCAGACACAAAGGAGCAGTGTGAGACTGACACGCTGCTTCTATTAAACCACCTAGCTGAGCAGGGCCACAAGGTTTCACTTTCTAAAATTCAGTTTGTAAAACAGAAAGTTCAGTTTCTAGGTCATGTCATCACTCACTCAGAAAAAAGCATTACTACAGACAGGGTGACAGCCATTGCCAACTTTCCAAAACCATTGACTAAGAAACAAATGCTGTCTTTTCTTGGCATGTGCTCCTACTGCAGATCTTTTATTCCAAATTACTCCACTGTTGAACGCCCAATACGTGATCTTACTCGGAAAAAAGACATGACACTTCACTCCAAACTCACTTGGACATCTGAGGCTAACTCTGCATTTACTCATTTGAAACTGCTATTACAGACAGCCCCTGCATTGGCATTGCCTAACCCTGACAAGCCTTTCTTCCAATTTGTTGACGAACGTGATGGTTGTATGAATTCTGTTCTCGCCCAAAAACAGGGACAGCTGCTGAAGCCTGTGGGTTACTTCTCTACACACCTTGATCCTGCTAGAGGCCACCCACCATGTCTCCGTGCTTTAGCAGCCTGTGAAGCAGCAATAATTGCCTCTCGTCACTATGTAGGCTACAGTTATCTCACCCTTTTTGCTCCACATGCTGTCTCCAACATTCTGACTGAACAAAAGACAGCTCACTTGACCCCTGCTCGTCAGCTCCGTTACAACACCACCTTCTGAACCGACCGAATGTTGAGGTTAAACGTTGTAACACTCTCAACCCTGCTACACTCCTGCCTCTTCCAGAGGAGGGAGAACCTCACTGTTGTCTCTCTGAACTTGACCTTATCTGTCTGCCAAGGCTTGATTTGACTGACACTCCTCTTTCTAATCCTGAACTTATTTTTATGTAGATGGTTCAGCTTCCAAGGACCCAACCACTGGCCCTGCACACGTTGGATATGCAGTGTTGGATGATCATGCAACAGTGACTCTCATCTCCTCTCAGTCCTCGGTTATCGGCGCAAGCAGCAGAACTAATTGCCCTGACCAAAGCCTGTCAATTGGCATCTGGTAAAACAGTTAACATTTACACAGACAGTCAATATGCATTTGGTGTTCTACACAAGCACGCAGCACTTTGGCGCCACAGACAATTCCTCAAATCTGATGGCAAACCCATTTCACACAAAGATTTGATTTCTGATCTCTTAGATGCAGTGCTACTCCCATCCGCCGTGGCAGTATGTAAGTGTTCTGCACATACCTCTGCCAAAGACACAGTCTCTCTAGGTAATGCACGAGCAGACGCAGCTGCAAAAGCAGCGTCACTCACACCCTACGTTGTTACATTACTCTCCCAGACAACGGATCAAACCTGCACCCACTCTGACATTGTTTCACTTTCGGATTTGGCTCGCATCTCCACTCCAGCAGACAAAGCTGCTTGGAAAAAGAAAAACTGTACAATCACAAATGGTGTTTGGATGGGCCCTAATGGCAATCCATGTCTTCCTCAAGCCCTCTTCCTGCCTTTTGCAAAATTGATACATGGCGTTGACCATGTATTCAAGGAGAATGAGAAAAAGACCTTCAAAGACATTGGTTTACCGTGGGGTTTAACAAATTTGCTGAAGATTTTTGCTCAAAATGCTTTATCTGCTTAACCAACAATTCTAAAGGTAACCCCTACAACAAAACAGACGTTGGAGGTCACAAACCCACCTCCAGGCCTTTTGGCCACATTCAAATGGACTTCATTGAGTTAACACCCTGCGAAGGCAAGAAATACTGTCTTGTAATAGTTGACATGTTTTCAAAGTGGGTAGAAGCATTCCCAACAAAACACTGCACTGCTGACACAGTAGCAAAAATCCTCTTAAGAGAAATAATTCCTCGCTGGGGACTTCCGGACCTAATTACGACTGATAATGGTACTCATTTTGTAAATGACATTCTGAAAACATTGAGTGAACACATAAAATTTGACCTGAAAACTCACTGCTCTTACCATCCAGCTTCTGGAGGAGCTGTAGAAAGAGAAAATGGCACTCTGAAACGCAAATTGGCAAAAATATCTGAATCAACAGATAAAACCTGGGTAAAATGTCGGCCTATTGCTTTGATGTACCTGAGGACGAGAGTGCGCGCGCAAAATAACCTTTCTCCCTTCAACATCAGGCTCCAGCCTCTAACATCAGGCTCCAGCCTCTAACATCGGGCTCCAGTCTCTAACATCGGGCTCCTGCCTCTAACATCGGGCTCCAGTCTCTAACATCGGGCTCCAGTCTCTAACATCGGGCTCCTGCCTCTAACATCGGGCTCCTGCCTCTAACATCGGGCTCCAGCCTCTAACATCGGGCTCCAGTCTCTAACATCGGGCTCCTGCCTCTAACATCAGGTTCCAGCCTCTAACATCGGGCTCCTGCCTCTAACATCGGGCTCCTGCCTCTAACATCGGCCTCCAGTCTCTAACATCGGGCTCCAGTCTCTAACATCGGGCTCCAGTCTCTAACATCGGGCTCCAGTCTCTAACATCTGGCTCCAGCCTCTAACATCGGGCTCCAGCCTCTAACATCAGGCTCCAGCCTCTAACATCGGGCTCCAGTCTCTAACATCGGGCTCCAGTCTCTAACATCGGGCTCCAGCCTCTAACATCAGGCTCCATCCTCTAACATCAGGCTCCAGTCTCTAACATCGGGCTCCAGCCTCTAACATCAGGCTCCAGCCTCTAACATCGGGCTCCAGCCTCTAACATCGGGCTCCAGCCTCTAACATCGGGCTCCAGTCTCTAACATCGGGCTCCAGTCTCTAACATCGGGCTCCAGCCTCTAACATCGGGCTCCAGTCTCTAACATCGGGCTCCAGTCTCTAACATCGGGCTCCAGTCTCTAACATCGGGCTCCAGCCTCTAACATCAGGCTCCAGTCTCTAACATCAGGCTCCAGTCTCTAACATCGGGCTCCAGCATCAAATACCACCTTCCTCCTGCCTCACAGTGTCCAGTCCATCTGCAGCTTCCACCACCAAGCAGCACCTTGCCCGAGAAGGGTGCAAAAATGCGCTATATAAATGCATTACCATTTACCATTTACCATTTGACCAAAAATTGTTAAAATCTTTTATAAATAAAGTTTTTTAGATTTTCTTAAAACAAACAGTATTTTCTGTTCTGTGTCTACAAAGATATTTAAAACTGAAAGTTTCTCCTCCACACATGCTTTACTAGGTCAAAGAGTGACATAAGTAAATAGTGATCTGTGTTAGACCTGCAAGGAACTCAGGATTATTTGTATATTAGAGGCACTCAGTCAAAAGAACCACATCTGTAGATTTACATTAGAATATATTAGTATATCTAATGCATATTCAAAGCAATTTTTTCTATTCATCAGATATTTAGAAATACAAAGAGAGTGTATTGTTCATACCATAGAGAAATAAATTGTTTACTAGTGATTTGTAAAAACCATGGTAAAAAAGTGCTTTGAGTGCTATAGAAATAAATATATAAAATAATAAAATAACAGGTGTTTGCTGTCCTCTGGTGGAGATTTGTCAGTTAAACACAAACAGAGTTTTTTACTCACCCTGGTCGTTTCCACTGCACTCTACCAGGAGGTGGTTTCCTGAAGAACAGAGATGCTTGGCGGCTGGAAAATCTGGATCCTCAAACAGTTTTTGTCTTTAATGCAAGCCCTCTTCAGCTCAGCCTAGTGCTGGTTTTTGTACGGAGCAGGAGAGGAAAACATGGCCCAGATGCTGAAGGCTCACAGCTGCAGACTGAGCACAGATACCAGACATGATGTGACTTTCAACTAGAGGAAATACAACTAGTGGGCGGTGCTCTAACCTCTCATAAATTATTGATTGAATTATGGATAGGAATATATCTTGTAAATCTAAGATAACTGTTGGGCGCCAAATCTAGGGTTTTTATCTGATGGTCATACAGAATGTGTCTATATAGTCAGATGGTTTATATTCTCAAAGGAACATAGACTTTTATTTAAATGTTTTCACACTGGCCCATTAAATCTTGAGGAGGACTTTCATTTCCATGACATCCCAAAACTCACTACAATGACACAGATTTAATACATGGATTTAATTCATTGTACTAAGTATCCTGGTTTTAATGGTGTTGCTTATTGTTGAACCCTAATACACAGCTGCAAGAGTTACTTTTACCAAATGAGTCAGATATTTCTGAAAATGTTTTGTTGTGTGCAGGTGTGTCTTAAAACAGCCTGGATAGTCCGTTATGAAGTGATAAAGTATGTTATATTGTACAAAACAATTGCCCACGGCAGTAGCTCAGTGGGTAGAGTGGTCGCCTTCAACTGGAAGGTAGGCGGTTCGATTCCGCTCTCCCCACAGTTCATACTGTCGTTGTGTCCTTGGGCAAGACACTTAACCCCCTCCAGTGGCTGTAACACTGGTAATTACATTAGAACAATGGAAGTCGCTTTGGATAAAGCGTCAGCTAAATGAATAAATGTAAATGTAAACATGACTCTAAAGCTATGATCTAGCCTCCAAACAGAGTGAGAAGAAAAGGTTTAAGTTTGTTCTTCTTCCGGCTCCTGAGGAATGTGAGCAGGTATTCTACCTGTTTGTGCTGCCCACACACTGGCCTCTTTCACCATGTGTATATGCTGAGCCACGGTCACTTTAGGGCCTATTTATATTGTTTACTCTTGAATAAGTCATAGTTAAATGTCCTAAAAACTTAATGCTGGATGGAAAAATAAAGTCCTCTGTAGAGCTCAGTGTTGTGTGTTGTTTGAGAGTGCCTGAATAATGTCATCAGGCGGGTTATTCTCAGTATGTCATCTGCATTTTGACCATGCTGCATAAAGACAAGGTGAATATCTGTGGCACTTGTTCTACAAACATTTGTTTAGTGTGTAGTGAGATACCATCACCAACAATGTAACTTGACTACTACTTTACTATTTACATGACATAAGATAAAAAAGTTTTAAAAAAGCACAACTTAACCACTGCCAACAGCAGTAAATCCATGTCAAAGCAAGGCTGAGGAAAGGTTTTAAAAGGATCAGAGGTGGAGTGAGAGCAAAGATGAATTTGAAGTTATTATAAAAAATGTATAAAAATGTGAATTACAATCCCAGTTAGGTCTTACAGCTTCTCTGGTGTCATAAAGGAGCTAAAGAATGACCTGAAGGGGACAAAGAGCAAAAGCACATTTCTTTGGGCTGTATGAAGCTTCCCAAACAATTTCACCATTACAAACCAAAACAGACACTGGTTTTTAGGTTATTTAATGCAACACAGTTGAGTTTATCTGGTCTGTGCCACAAACAGCTTTATCATAAGCTAAAAAAAACTACAACACAGTTTTTGAAATAAAACAATAACTGATATAATGTGATTTAATTGTGTCCTACAATGTGCTTTAGTTCTATCCACAGGACCCACAACCCATTTATAACCACATTGTTTGAAAAGGACTCCACAAACTACAGTTGTTTTGACATTATGTTTCAGACTGTATCAAATATCTCTGAAAGTATAACAATTAAGAGCCTTTTGGCAACATTCACAAAATTGTAAACGTTTCACTGTGACAGCTTTTTGGTCACGCTCTATCACAAATCATAATGACACCATTTTCCTTCAAACTTCTTCTTTATACAGGATGTACATTAGGATGCCACGTGCACCCCAATTATGGTGGCAATTATACACGTGGCAGAGTGGTTAGCACTCCTGCCTCACAGCAAGAAGGTGAGTTCAAAACCCGGCCGACTCAAACATCCTTGGCCGACTCTGGTCTTCCTGTGAGGAGTCTGCATGTCCTCAGGCTTACTCCCACCGTCCAAAGACATGCATGTATAGGTTAACTGGCAACTCTAAAGTGTCCCTAGTGAATGAAAGTGAGAGTGAATAGATGTCTGTCACTGTCTATGTCTAAATGTCAGCCCTGCGTCTAACTGGCCATTGTCAGTTTTCAACAGTGGTATTAATGGAAAAATGGAAAAAATAATACAGCTCTCCCTTTTCATCCATCCATCTTCTACCGCTTATCCGGGGCCGGGTAGCGGGTCAGCAGTCTAAGCAGAGATGCCCAGACCTCCCCCTCTCCAGAGGGGTGTCCTCCCGGTGGGACATGTCCGAAACACCTCCCTAGGGAGGCGTCCAGGAGTCATCCAATACAGATGCCCAAGCCACCTCAGCTGGCACTTCTCGATGTGGAGGAGCAGCAGCTCTACTTTAAGCTCCCCCCGAGTGATCGAGGTCCTCACCTTATCTTTAAGGGAGAGCCCCGCCACCCCGCGGCGAAAGCTTGTTTTCGGCCGCCTGTATCCGGGATCTTGTTCTTTGCAGCTCAGCTCCTTCTTTACCACGACAGACTGGTACATCGACCGTATCACTGCAGAAGCTGCACCAATCACTGCACTAGGTCTAGATGTCTGGAGTAAGTATGGTGTCTTATCTGTTGCTCCTTCTCATACTGTAGTTATTTTTGTAGTATTTTTAAACAAGTTCATTGCCACAATAAATTATAATAAATGAAATTTACCTAAAACCATAACATTCCTTGTTCTTTTTTTTTTTATAAGCGCTTTTCCACCTACTGTAGCGCTTTACATACATTCAGCTATTTACCAGTGTTACAGCTGGAACTCAACTGTAGGCAAGGTAGGTTAAGTGTTTTCGAGCGGGTATTAACGGAAAAATAAAATAATACAGATCTAGGAACTTTTTTTTTTTAAAGAACCACAACTGTAATTATAAATTAGCATATATTAGTTTTATTAATTCATTACTGACAAATGGAGTTTGCTGCCCTCTGGTGGAGATACACATTATACAATAGATTTAAAAGATCACTTTTACACTGAATTGAAAAGATAGTCTGATGAATGCTATTTTGGGACTATTGCCTGACAAATATGTTGTACTGCAAATTTACATTGCCCATCAGTTAATTGGTCATTATGTAATACTCTATAGCATACAGTACTTTTTCATAATTCATAACATCACACTGATAAACACACTGGACATGTCTGGGGTTCCATTTGTGCCAAAATGATGTTTATGTGTACATTGCATATGTATTTGAGAGGTGTTTTGTCTGTGTAAATTACCGGTGAGCTTTATTTGTGTCCAGTCGTTGCACTTGCTGTCATGACTATGCTCTTCCTGTTGTGCAGCTTCACAAAAAAGGGCTTCACAGCCTGCACAAGACAGCATCCCCTGTCCTAGAAGCCTGCATCAGGGTTAAGACTGTATTTACAAATATTATGATTTTCACACCACAACAACATTATAAACCTTTATTAAAAGCATGCAACTGAAGAAATCCCGGTGTGGAAATAGGCCCCCTGGGCATTATAAACAGGCCTGGACACATTTGACCCTTTTTAAGTCATCAAACAATAGTTGCTGTAAAGTACAGGGTGGTAGTGAGTTTCTTTTAATTTGATTTAATATTGTGGTCACTACTGTAGCAAGTGATTAGGCATATTCTTTGTACTAGAAATCTAAATCCAACTCTTTTAATCCCCATGCACGGACATGCAGTTGATAGGTCACTTCATATTAGTTGATTTGGACCTCTTCTGCCCTTGACTGATTGCAGAGCAGTCAGGAAGGTGGAGTTCTTGTGACATCCCGTCTTGTCTCAGACGTCCACTGGCTGCTCTGTTGTTCCAAAACAGATGTGAGAATTTGCCTGCACGATTTGTGTTGAACTGAAGGAAGTACTAAAGTATTTGGCTGGTGGGTGCTTCTCTGTACACTTTTCCACATACTGTAGGTCTTTGTGATCACTTGGCACCACCTGAGACGAAAAGAAAACAACCACCAAATGTCAAATGTTCATATTATTCATAGTACTGCTAATCTCAAACTGCTCCCGAGTTGAAACCAGATGCAAAATGTGCCTGTGGAAAACTCACATTTATTAGGTGGTATTCTTTGTTTTGTAATATTTTGTAAATATGTCAATTGGCAAGTAAATGCTTAGAAGGGGTGCTTAAAGATGGCTTCACTCAACTATGAACCTATACACAAATTACAAACACTTGTATCTGTGCTTTAATGTAGTGGTCTTTCTAAAAGTTTAGCTTTATCCACTGCCGAAAGTAATTGGCCTTGGACCCAAAAAAAGTTTTTTTTTTTTTTGGTTGTTTTTTAAACGGTGACTATTGGTTCAAATTTGAATGTATCTGAATCTCCTACCAGATGGCAGCAGTTCAAAGAGTGCATGTCCGGGCTGAGTGTGGTCTCTTACAGACTGGAGGTGTACTGGAGAGAGGGCAGGGTGGCTCCCAATGATCTGCCCCACTGTTCTCACAGTAGACTGCAGTGAGGTCCGGTCTCGTTTGTGTGATGGAGGTGCACAGAACGGAGTCAATCAACTCAATGTACCACAGGATCAGACTGTGCCTCCTCAGCAGCAACAGAAGCTTCTTCAAGGTGGAGGTAATGTTGGTTACCCCTTCCGGTCGTGAGAGATGGTGGTTCCCAGGAATATGGAGGTCTCTACTTGTGACACAGGGCTGCCAAAAACAAACAGAGGGGGGCGGATTTATTTGGTTTACAAGCTCAGAAACATAAATCAAAAGGCTTCACTGGTCCGGTGAAGTAGTTAGCATAAACTGACCTATGTTTACTCACAAAATGATATGTTAATTCCCCTGCCTTAACATTATTATTTATTTAACATTATTAGACATGTAACGTTCTATGTTTTGCGGCCATGACACTTCACAATGAACTTGTTCTTGTTCTTAAGGATAAGGAGCAATACCGCCACCTACTGTCCTGGAGTATCACAGGAACAACGTTGCCGTTTTTTAGGGACAACAGCTTTTCTTTTCTTAAGATTAAGATTACTTTATTCGTCACATACCAAATTACATACAGCATATATAACCAGCAGTGAAATGTGAGAGGGTGGTGCAACCTATTACATTTTATACATAGAAGACACACTAAGGTTGCAGACCACACCGGTGCAGCTGCCGGACAGCGCTCCAAGGCAAGGTGGGTTAAGTGTCTTGCCCAAGGACACAACGACAGTATGAACTGTGGGGCGAGCGGGAATCGAACCTACTACCTTCCGGTTGAAGGACGGCCGCTCTACTACTGAGCTACTGCCGCCCCGTTTCTGCGAATCAGAGTCAATATGAGCTCAACACTGGTGTCCAGGTAGATTATAAAACGGCCAGTTTGTGCGCAGTGCAGTCATTTAATGAACAGAGGATGTTTTATCGTAATATTCCCTGGATATGGATCTATTTTGGGCAATTCGCACTTGAAAATCAAGTCAAATCATGTAATTGTCGCTTTGACCGTGTGTCAGCCACAGCTTTACTGTTTATAAGGGCGCCTACTGTAGCCTGTTAGGCCTCTAAAATGTCATATAATATTGAGGAAATAAAGAAAAGATTTATAAATGCAGCTGATCTACCTATAGAAAATACACCCACAAAAAAAAAAAAAAAAAGCTATAAAAAAAAGTTCCCTTTTTTAGTTTTTTTTTCTAAGATGGCTTTGCCCCCAGGGCCCCCACCTATGCGCCTTCTAGGCCCTTTTTTCTAAAACTGGACATTTGCCAATGAATGTCCAGGGGCGGCACAGGAAGAGACAGAGGATGTTGTTATTCTGTCCCTCCACACAGGTGAGCCGGGCTCGGACTCGAACCCGCAATTTAAAGGTTAAAGGTAAGCTAAGCGCGGAGCTCTAACCGCTCAACCACTGTGCCGCCGAATGGAACATTGGCATTTTGGCCTTTTTAACCTGGTCTGGTAGTACGGCTCTGCTAAACATGGCGGGTGTGGTTGTGACAGACTCACAATGGCAATGGATAGAAAACAGAGCCTTTTCAGGACACCTGCCCAAAAACTGCAGTATGTATTATACATCAACATTTTAGTAAATTAATAAATTACTTGACAAGTCTTTTCAAATTAAGTGAATGTATTTTCAAAGCAGCACCTTCTGAGTGCTATGTTTCGCCTAGCATGCTAACGCATTGAACTCTGCCTTTATATCTGGATTTAAGAAATGGTCATGGAGACCTTTCAGTTGACATAAATAAACACTACTTGTGTTGTAATAATGTAGGATGGCCTGTTTATATTATGATTATGCCCATTAGGCTGTAGTAGTAATGCAATGCTAAGATTTTTATAAGACATTGTAAACAAGGAGTATTTGCGACTATTAGCGCTTATTTGAGTAACCAAGACCCTGTGTGGACCATTTTATCTATTATTTTTTAAAGGAATGTATACCTATTTAATGCATTAATTACATGGACATAAACATAATGCATTTTAATGGGACCATTTGGAATTTCAATAGTTATCTTTTTTTTTTCTCACTCTTGCAGTTCAATCTCAAAAGCTACAGTAATTATGGTAAGCCTGTCTTTTATTTATTTTTAATTTCTGTCCTGGTAACTGTTTATTTTTATTATTTTTTACACTAAAGGGAAAAAAAAAATAATTTGGGGCAACTGCAGGTAAGGACCAGTGTTGCCACAGTTATTTTGAAAAAGTAACAGTTACTTTACAGATTACTTGATTTAAAAAGTAACTTAGTTACTTTACAGATTAATTAATTTTAAAAGTAACTAAGTTACTTTACAAGTTACTTTATTAGTTACATTCAGCAGCTGACAACATAAAAATGACAACTGGTTTGGCCAACAATCACTTTATTTGAAGTGTATTTTTAACAGTAACATCAACAATCTATCTCCTGACAATTAAAGTTGAATTTAAAAACTATTTCCTGAAAAAATACATGTTTTTACAAAAAATAAAGGCAGTCTCTCTTGACTTAACATAAATACTTGTTTTAATAAAAAATAAAGGCAGTCTTTCTTGTCTTAACATAAATACTTGTTTTAATAAAAATAAAGGCAGTCTCTCTTGACTTAACATAAATACTTGTTTTAATAAAAATAAAGGCAGTCTTTCTTGTCTTAACATAAATACTTGTTTTAATAAAAATAAAATAGTCTTTCTTGACAAAAATTACAAAAATAGTAACTTACAGTGACTTGGTCAAGTAACTTTAATCTGATTACTGGTTTGGAAATAGTAATGCGTTAGATTACTATATACTGAAAAAGTATATATATATATATTTATATTTATATTTATTTTATTTTATTTTTTTCCTCACAGACTGGCGTACTGTCTGAAGCTACATCTGCCTCTGAATGGAAGAGCTGCTCATCCACACAGATGTCGCCGTCTGGGTTGAACATCGGCAGGCGCTGCGTCCACATATGCCAGACTTTGCGGAAGGCAGCCAGCTTGTCATCACAGCGTTGGGATAGCTTGACGTCGAATCAGAGTGTTCAGGTAACAATGGTGAAACCTCTTTTGGGACATTGTAGCCTGAAAAGCATTTACAAAAATGCTTGAACACCGTTCTAGGAGCTTTGGTCGTGTGAGTCATTGAAAATATCAGTAACCACAAAAGACAAAGCCTGACTTTCTTATTTTAGGCAGGAAACATATGCGGGGATACCATGCAACAATCGTTTTTGGAGTGGACATACTGTAAGCATGAAAAAGAGAAGAATTTAAACATTGAGCATTTCTGCTGTCCAGCTTGTAGACCAGATATATCGGCAAAGAATATTATTATATAGATTTTATTTGTTTTAGAAGTAATCAAAATGTTAAACTAAAATACTATATATATATATATATTTATATTTATTTTATTTTTTTTCCTCACAGACTGGCTGGAAATTGGATTATCTGCTGACTCCAAATTTGTTACACAAAGCTAAACAATACATGAGCTCATCCTCTGAATTCATGAAGGCAAATGTTACAGCGCATGTCTCCATGGGTCCAGATGAACAGTATGAAGAAAGCTGGTACCGACAAACTACTGACCGACTCATTCTGGAAGGACTGTACTTTAACCAAGATTTTTGCGCTTTTAATGTTTCCATGTTTCCACAAACTGTCAAAGTTCTACAAAATCCAAAACTCAGCTCCGCACGTCTCAATAGCCAAACCACAAAACAAACAATGGCGTGATGTTGGTCTTTTTATGGCAAAATGTTTAAAAGCTACAGATTGGAAACAATAGATAATCCAGACATTTACCACTCTTACAAACTTGACACATGCTATGTGCCATTCACTGCAGGAGTCAATTGTAACCGCTCCTGCTACCTTCTTCCTCAAAATGACTCCACCCCATCTTCCTGTCACACACTGGCAAAAGTCGATGCTCAGTCTCTCACACCCAGTGATGTGTCTCCACTGTTAACACAGTTACCAGACTCATTGTGGGCCAGACACAAATATGATGTAGGCTTAATTAAAAACTGTAAACCTCTCCTACAGTCATCTCACTCTTTTTGCGCCACATGCTGTCTCCAACATTCTGACTGAACAAAAGACAGCTCACTTGACCCCTGCTCGTCAGCTCCGTTACAACACCACCTTCTGAACCGACCGAATGTTGAGGTTAAAGCGTTGTAACACTCTCAACCCTGCTACACTCCTGCCTCTTCCAGAGGAGGGAGAACCTCACTGTTGTCTCTCTGAACTTGAATCTGTCTGCCAAGGCTTGATTTGACTGACACTCCTCTTTCTAATCCTGAACTTATTTTTATGTAGATGGTTCAGCTTCCAAGGACCCAACCACTGGCCCTGCACACGTTGGATATGCAGTTGTGGATGATCATGCAACAGTGACGTCATCTCCTCTCAGTCCTCGGTTATCGGCGCAAGCAGCAGAACTAATTGCCCTGACCAAAGCCTGTCAATTGGCATCTGGTAAAACAGTTAACATTTACACAGACAGTCAATAGGAAAACCAAGAGAAACAAAATAATATAATATATACATAATTTTCATAAAATCATTCTGTTTTTATTGTTTATATTAATTATTCAGTTTTATTGTACTAAATTTGATCATATCATAGGCACTAAGTTTAAAATACCAGTCTGTATTATACTCATGTTCACTCTGTTATGTTTTATAATTATTGCATCTTATTTGTTGGCATTTTGTAAAGTAACAAAATTTATACTGACAGCGTTAAAATAAACTTGAACAACAATAGCGAGAGCCTTCAAGGTCACCAAATTTACTAATCTCCACGTAAAGGTCACAAAATGGCAATACAAGGGACCCAAATTACAACATAAGAATCAATAATTAAATCAACACAATTTTTTTTATTTTACCATGTACTTTCTGTGGTGTTTTATAGTGGTTTGACAAGAACTTATTGTCTGTCACTGTCTTGTAGCCAAACAACACCTGCTACACCTCAGTGACACGGAGGAGGAACAACAGTCCACATGCGCAACGGAAGAGGAGCATTTATCAGCAGAACGGATTGGTAGGGTTCAAATAATGTCTCTCCACTCTTTCATCCTTTCACAGAAAGGAGCAGCAACAGCCAGCAAATAATTAATTGAGCTAAGAGCATATCATGTAAGCCAGCCTTTAACAATGAAGAATCATGGTCTTGGATTTGCGGATTCACACTTCTGGACATCTGGAACAAGAAAGGGCAGTGAGACTCTATAAGACCAGAACAGCCTGCTCCAATCAGAGTTAGTTTCAGGTCAAATCCCTCTAGAGATAAAAGCTCAGCTCTAGTATCAGTTGATCTCAGAATTGAAAAAGTCTCTTGGAATTAAGAGATGAAATGTCTTCACCTTGAAACTAAGTCCAGATGCCTTTGCGTCAACCTTTTCTTCAAGATTACCTTGATGACCTAGAACCTTCATAGACACGACATGAACAAGTGAATCTGATGTTCGACTCCTTCATGACACTGCTCATGGCGGCTGAGAGTGTCACCCCACCCACTGTAGTAACACAGTCACAGGTCACTCTTCTCAAAAATTGGGATTGTCCTGGTTCTGCAGTTACTGTTGCTGTCAATCTCACTCTGTTACAGAGGCTGGTCAGTCAAGACAGCCCCGTAACATCCAAATACTAGAGGTACTAGAGGTTAATTACGTCAATGGACAGATGTTGTGTTATTTAGTTTCAAAAATCGAAAACTCCACACCAACTTGCAAAAGTGAGATTTATTCAGACTCAAACAAACATAAAAACAATCTTAAATAGGGAGTGGCCAGTACCCATGGTAGTGACGTCATCCATTAAGAAAATCAGTGAGAGAAAGTGTCACCTTAGTGAACAATAATATACAAATACACCAGCTGTACATTATCATCAATAGTTAAAAATAAAAAACAGTCTTTATAGAGCGCATTAATAATAAATAAATGTGCTTTATTCTAATAATGAAAATAAATAAAAGATATTTATGAATACTTATATTAAATAGATACACAGTATGATACAATTCACAGTTATTGGATTACATTTACAGCAGCGCCTGTTTTCTGTCATGTAGCCACTCAGCTCCAGCAGTGCCCCAGTAAGAAAGGAGGAACAACAGGCAACGAGCACAAGCCAGGAGCATCTATCTGCAGAGAGGACGGTAGGATCCAGCCAGGGTCAATAATACTGCTTACAATTGTGCAGCATTTGAGTGGGTTAATTAGAAATGTTTTAATGGACCATATGACTGCAGCAGTAGACACTGTATCTAAATGAAAAAAGGTCTATAACATAATTATTTAGCTATGAATATCAAAATCATAAATAGCCTTACATAGCATTACTTAAGTGTGTCTGCCTTCCAGCCCCTCAGCTCCAGCAACCCCTCAGAGATCCTGAAGAGGAGGGGAAGCCATCAAGCTCTGATGATGAGAGTCCATCTCCAGAGTGGCCAGGTAGGATTCAATTAGTGTTCATTAGTTTAAAACCTAGAACTGGGAGTAATACACAGTAATGGACAATTCACAATACACTGCACAAGCTAACAGCTAAAGTTGTCTACAAATGACCAAAGTGTTACTCGGTGAGTCAAGACATTAGATTATTAATAACAAGAAGTGTGGCTGTCATTGTCTTGTAGACTTTCAGCTCTGGCAGGTCTTCGGTTCGAGAGAGGAGGAACAACAGCCAACAAGCACAATCCAGGAACGTCCTTCTCCAAAATGGACAGGTAGGATCCAAACAATATTTTAAGTACACGTTGATAATTTCTATATGAAAAGTGTCTGTAACATAATTATTTAACTAACAACGTCTATTGTGTCTGTCACAGTCTTGTAGGCTTTCAGCTCTTTAGTCTGAGAAAGGAGGAACAACGCCACCAGGCACAAGTCAGGAGAGTCTCCCTGCAGAGAGGACAGGTAGGATTCAATCAGTGTCAATATTAGACAATTACTCTAGTTATAAATGAAAAGTGTCTATAACACAATTAATAAACTTAATGTTGTGTCGGTCACTGTCTTGTAGCTCCTAAGCTTAAAATATTTATGCATTAATTCAATAGTCTGAATTGAAAAAAAGAAATAAGGCACTTTTACAAGAGCCTCCACACAGGAGCAGGATTCAGTCAGGGCTAATATTGCAGCGCATAATTAGACTAGCTTTATAAGCAAGGGGTCTATGACATAATTGTTAAGCTATGTAAAGTCACATAACAAACTGATGCGGTGTTATACAGTCTAACATCACCAATGTATACTTAAAGTGTGTCTGTCACTGTCTTGTAGCCCCTCAGCTCCAACAGCCCCTCATCGAGTCATCAAGCTCAAGTGAAGACAGTCCATCTCCAGAGTGGCCAGGTAGGATTCTGTTTATGTTCTATAGAGATTAGAATTTAGTATGATAGTTTTATATGTGTTATTTTTCTTAAGTCAGTGTACAGCACTCTGTAAATTACCTAGATTGAGATTGAAATTGAGATTTCAAAATATGCTGAATATGCTTTTATCAAACAAGAGCATCATCTAAAATCTAAAATGTGTTATGAAAACTGTTTGACTGCTTTGTAGTATCTAATAGAATTAGTTCTGGTCACACCCTCAAGGTTTCAATTAAATGTAGATTACTGCTTAACCATGTTCAGTAAAATGTTTAAAATCTGTTTGGTGAAGCTGAGTTTATAAAAAATAGTATTTATTATACTACATTTTTTTGTAATAAGAAACACATTTTTAAGAATATAGCATGCACTGTGTCTTTGACTTTCATTGGGACAAAACTAGTTGTGTGAGTGTATTATCTTGAGAATTGTCCTACAAACAAACTGCATTTCTCTATCTCCTCTGTCTTGACCCTTGATTTAATTCTTCTTATACATTGTCTAAACAGGTATTTTGCTGCAACTGGGCTTTGGTCTAAAATCAAAACAATTAACAACAAAAACATAGAGTTTAAGCTCAGCACATCTTTTACTCACACTGACACTGTTTTTGTCAGAGCCTCCACTTCAGTGGAATGAGAGAGGAGGAGCAGCTACAGACAACAGGAACAAGCCAGGAGCATCTGTTTGCAGAGAGGACAGGGAGGATTCACAATACATCTCATAAAATGTACATTCTAGACTAGTACTATATACAGTGGGGATCGAAAGTTTGGGCACCCCAGGTAAAAATTTTAATAATGTGCATAAAGACGCCAAGAAAAGATGGAAAAATCTCCAAAAGGCATCAAATGACAGATTAGACATCCTTATAATATGTCAAAAAAGTTAGATTTTATTTCCATCAATTCCACTTTCAAAATAACAGAAAACAAAAAAAAATGGTGTCTGCAAAAGTTTGGGCACCCTGCAGAGTTAATACCTTGTACTGCCCCCTTTGGCGAGCTAGGACCTGACAGTGTCATGGATTGTTCTCAATCATCGTCTGGATAGACCAGGTGATGTCAATCTCAAAGGTTTTAAATGCCCAGACTCATCTGACCTTGCCCCAACAATCAGCACCATGGGTTCTTCTAAGCAGTTGTCTAGAAAACTGAAACTGAAAATAGTTGACGCTCACAAAGCAGGAGAAGGCTATAAAAAGATAACAAAGTGTTTTCAGATGCCAATATCCTCTGTTCAGAATGTAATTAAGAAATGGCAGTCATCAGGAACAGTGGAAGTTAAAGCAAGATCTGGAAGACCAAGAAAAATATCAGACAGAACGGCTCGCAGGATTGTGAGAAAAGTCAAAACCCACGTTTGACTGCACGATCCCTCCAGAAAGATCTGGCAGACACTGGAGTTGTGGTACACTATTCCACTATAAAGAGATACTTGTACAAATATGGACTTCATGGAAGAGTCATCAGAAGAAAACCCCTTCTACGTCCTCAACACAAAAATCAGCGTTTGAAGTTTGCCAATAAACATATAGACAAGCCTGATGCATTTTGGAAACAAGTTCTGTGGACCGATGAGGTTAAAATAGAACCTTTTTGGCCGGAATGAGCAAAGGTATGTTTGGAGAAGAAAGGGCACAGAATTTAATGAAAAGAACCTCTGTCCAACTGTTAAGTATGGGGGTGGATCGATCATGTTTTGATCAATATTCATACTTTGCAAGTAAAAAATTCTGTCAAATCAGAGCCTTTAATCAAACTGATGCAACTAAATGTAAAAGTAATCAGCCCCAATGTGACCACGTGGCACGAAGCACAGGTTCTAAAACAATCCGTGTATGACACAGCCCTCTATCACACAAGGCATCCACTTAATTGAATAAAGATGAATGAAGAAAAGTGTTTGAAAAGCTTCAGTAAAGCAGACTTGTTCAAAGATTAAAAACAGCTCAATGTTCTATGATGAGTAAGTTCATAAGTTTGTCCCCTCAAAGTGTAAGGCACCTCTTACCACCCACATTTTTACAGATTTGGATAAAAGACATAAAAAATAATTGTGGTTGTATTATCTTACTTGGCAAACAATTACATTACAAGATTACGCAATTACAACAACAACAGATTGTGAACTTTAATGTCCTTGTAGCCCCTCAGTGAGAGAGAGGAGCCACAGCAGCCAACAAACATGACCCAAAAGTGTCTGTCAACACCATCAAGTTGATCTGTCCCAAATTTATTCTTCTCAAGACATATATACATGACACATATGTGCTGTTATAAAGTCTAACGTCACAAAAATGTTCCAAGAAAACAAGAAAATGTTACTCTCCTGTAGCCTCTCAGCTTAGCCAGCCCTTCATTAAGAGAGGAGCAGCCGACAAGCACAAGCCCAGAGTGTCTGTCTGCAAAGAGGACAGGTAGGATTATACAAATATTAATATTATTACACCAGACCTCATTACCCACTTATACTATGGTTATGTACCTAGTCAGTAGTAGTCATCCCTTTTGAACAATGGGTCCTCTGAGAAGACCTCTGTCACTCTCCCCACTTCCACTATTGACTGTAACATACTGTAAGTGCTTTACTTTACCCTTCGGCAAATGCAACATTCCATGGTATATTCCATTTCTCTCTGAGACTATGGTGTCGAGAATTAAATTATGGCAGGCTCCAGGGTCTCTTTAAAGTGATAAGATGTGTTTTTACACGCTTCAATGGCCAGTGAAAACACAAATACAAAAAAAAGTAATATGGTGTTAACTAGTGTAACAAAAACAACAATTATTCTAAGTGTGACTACGACTGTCTCTCAGCCCCTGCAGCCTATCAGTGAGAGAAAGAATCAACTACAGCTAACAAGCAAGAGCCAGGAGCATCTATATTCAGAGAGGACAGATGGGATTCAAAGAATGTTAACAGTGTGCCTCTGCAGTAAATCAATTTCCTCACAACAAACTTCATTATCCATTTCTCTGAAAACAGATGTAGATAAAGAGCTTGGCATTTTCACCCCAAGTGAATAAAATAAGTAGTTATATTGTCGTAACACAGCAAACAGCTAAGTGTCTGTCACTGTCTCGTAGCCTCTCAGCTCCTGGCGCCTCGGTGAGAGAAAAGAGCCAACAAGCACAAGCCAGGAGCTTCTATCTGCAGCGAGGCCAGTGCGCTTTAACAAATATTTAATGTATATTCTTTAAACTAAATGAAAAGTGTCTGTAGAACTTGATATTAAGTTCAATGTATAAAATAAAATCCACATACACAGCTTCATTTAGTCTCTCAAGTAAGTCGACAATGTAGTGTTACCTCTTTACCCACTTAGTCAATAATGTAACTGCACTAAATTGTGTTAAATAAATGTCTGTCACTTTCTTGTAGGCCCTCAGCCCCTGCAGCCCCTCAGTGTGAGAGGTGAACAACAGCCAACACGGACAAGTTAGGAGCATCTGTCTGCAGAGAAGATGGGTAAGATGGTAGCACTACTCTGTCTAATGGTTGTGTTACACTTAGTACAACTTTCAGCAATACAACAATTAAAGATAAGTGTCTGTCACTGTCTTGTAGCCGCTCCTGCAGCCCCTGAGTGAGAGAGAGGAGCAGCTATAGCCAACAAGCACAAGCCAAGAGCGGCGATCTGCAGAAAGTCACATGTTTCTGTGATAAAGTGTGGAAAGTTGTGTTTGTTTGGTCAGATAAAAAGTGCTTTTTTGTACCCTTCTCGGGCACCCAAATCTTTTTACATCATGCCTCCATCCATTCACCCTGTTCACACACATTCACACTTTTGATGGTAATCTAGCTCTGTAGCCACAGCTTCAATGGGGAAGACTGACTAAGAAACAGGCTGCCATACACATGGCGTCAACAGCCTTCTCCGACCTCCAACACACAAGTGTTTTGCCCAACACACACAACGACGTGGTGTGGTGAAAGGCATGTGGGTATTTTTTTTTTAAGAAAATCATCATTCATCATTGGAGCTCAGTGGAGCACCATAGGAGTGAATGCATTGAAAGCTAGACTTATTTCTGTAGAGACAACCCCCATTTTTAAGACAAGCATTATTAAAGCATCCCAGCGTTACTTATAGCCAGTAGAAGGCACAGACCCCTCTACAGACTTGTGTTGTTACAAGGTCGTTATTTTTTTTGAGAAGAGACAATCCAAACCAGCAAGTTCAGAAGAAAAAAATCATGTCTTCTGGAACGGTAGGGTAATTTTAGTGCATTTTGTACAAATACAACTCTGCTAGGGTCCAGTGTATTGGCCTAGTTCTGCTCCATCTGTTTGAGCTGTCACTCACGTAAATGACTCAGAATACAGAACCGTCAGTGCAGCACTAGATGAAAAATGCAAGGGTCTGTCAGGAGCCCAGAAACTCACTGACCTTTTACACACACACACACACACACACACACACACACACACACTGATATAAAAAGAAAACTTGTATTAAATATCTTTATTTACATTAAATAGTAACTAGGTCTATGTGATCAAGACATGATCACAAACTCTCCTTCCTCCAACTTCTGTAGCCCTTTCAACAATTTCAGGTGATATTTTGGTCACTTTATCTTTTACACATGTACTGTTCTTAACATTTTTATAGTTTAGCAGTTCTTTTATGCAACATTTAATACTGTTTTATCTTCTATTTATTCAAACATCAACAACAACATATTTAAACATCACTTGCTGTATTTGCAAAAGTATTTCTGCAAATAACAGACGTGTTGAGGTTGAGCAGCACTAAGTTTAAAGCTTATACCAGTGTTGTAGTCGAGTCACAAGTTTTGAGTCCAAGTCACTTTTAAGTCCTCAGTTCTCAAGTCCGAGTCAAGTCACGAGTTCTTTTGTCTGAGAATAAACAAGTCCAAGCCCGAGTCATAAAAAAGCAGGTCCTGCTGACCCTTGAGTCATGAAAATTAGCCTGATGACGCAATTTGAGTCTAAGTCAGGGACTCGAGGACTTAATCTCTGTCTTATTCTCCTCCTAGCACGCCTGCCTCACAGCAAGAAGGTCCTGGGTTCGATTCCCATCCAGGGCAGGGCCTTTCTGTGTGGAGTTTGCATGTTCTCCCTGTGTCTGCGTAGGTTTCCTCCGGGTACTCCGGTTTCCCCTACCACCAAAAATATGTAAAATAGTCCCCCTCAAACACACATGGGGCCAGGACTCCCCTGCAAAAGAGATTTGTAATCTCAGTGGGACTATCCTGGTTAAATAAAAGTTAAATAAAAAAAGAAATAAATTATAGATAAAATTACATTTATTTATTATTAATATGATTTTTTCTTTCTGCTCAGTGGGATTAGAATGGGAGGAAGCCAGAGAAGCCACCCTTGGGAGATCGATGCCTGTCTGGGAAAACACCTCCCCTGGTTGTTCTCCCCTCTGAGCAAACAACCCACTCTCTAACAAGCATATGGACTCCCAATGCCACAGGAAGAAGGCTCAAGTCCAACCTTACGGAACTGAGTAGGTGACATTTTACCCCTTCATGGCATCAGCCCAATGTAGGCCGACTTAAAGACTTCCGACCACAAGCAAGAGCCAGCTTTGTGGCATCTTGGCATTTGTATTACCAGCTATGAGCAGTATGTTCAAAAGAACAAAAAACAATGGTGCCAAGAGTTTTAATTAAGTTTCTATCTTTGGACTGGTAAACACAGGCAAACGCAGGTAATGCCTTCTACGCTCAATTCAGGGGTCTGACAAAATATGATTAACTAACACTATCTGCCTCAGCAAATTAATTATATTTACCAGTTAAAGACCCAGAGCACCTGAACAGTCCAAAGAGGATAGTCGGGCTGTGTTGTTTTCAGAGCTAAAAGCAGCATGAGTAATTGTGTTATAAATGAAAAGGTAGAAAAACAGAGAGAAGATATTCTGTCTTTTAACAGGATGTGTTTTTCTTGTTAATATGAAGTTTGATACCTAAGTTTTTAACCATTATTAAATTTTGGTAATACCTACCATTTAATTTTTATAAGATTGCAAAATAAGTACATCAATAAAGTATCTTTTTTTATGTGCTACTTTAGTCTATTTTTTAGATGAACCACACGGTTTATTGTAGTGCCACTGACAGAGTTATATCCTTCACTTGGGCAAGTCAGTGGTTTGGCTTCAGGCCTGATGCCAAGACACTGATTAGCCTAGCTATGCTTCTGTTCTCCAGGCAAAGCGGAGTGGAGATGCTGTGGGAGTCCAGCTCATCACCAAAGAGCACTGTGCAAAACACAAGTTTAAGTGGAAGAAAGCCAACTAACTGTAGTGTATCCATGCTGGACATGTAAAGCCTTGGGCAAGGAGGCATCTGCCTCTTTAATACATAATTCACTCAGAACTGAAACATCATGCTTTAGTCCTGAGGGCCAGTCTGCTTCTAGTAGTTGGAACATATAACTGTCTCCATCAGATAATCCAGTCTTATTCACAATCAGCTAAGAGTAACAAGCAGGGAACTCTTACAATAATTTAAATATTAGCACAGAAATGATTTATATTTAGAACTAAAAATAAAGGACATGTTATGTAGTTAAACACAAACGTGGTTCCTAAGGGCACAATAATCATGATGCAAGCAGTGTCATACCTTTCTACCTCAGCAGACCTGTCCTATCAACCTTGACATGCAGGTAGGTCAATATGAAGAGACAGGTACATGGCCTTAGACACTGCCCTCAAACATGCACACAGTCACTTTACATTTCAGCCTCTCAATTGCATCTCCTGTAGTGGTATTATTAGAAGCACTCATGTCTTATTGCTCATATTATTATCATAACTGACAGGATGTGCATTAGTTACAACAGCTGACTGGTCATGATGTTAACACACTAGCATCAAGGCCAATTTGGACCAGAGATTGGGGAATGAAAAAACTAAGGCAGCTGTAGTGCTTTCATGTGTAATAGTCCCAGCTCAAGTTCCCATGATAGAGGCACTAATGGGTTAACAGTAGGAATGAGAGGGGAAGAGGGAAAATCAATGCTTTTGTTGAAGGGAAGAAAGAAAGGCTTTCACAGGTCTATGTATCATTAGGCAATTGAAAGCTAATTAGAGTGGGGAAGATGTGCAGATCTCACGGCTAATTATTTCCATGACAACCACAGGTCCTGGAGATGATCTGAGGTAGCAATTCACCAGCCCCTAAGGATAGCATGAAGAGCAAGAGAGACACCTAGTGGCATGAAAAACACATCCATAAGAGCCATCATTATGACAACATAATATTCAATGTGTTGGCATGGATGGACACAAGAAAATGAAAAACGTTAAGGACTGTTTTTGTGTGTGCTTTTTATTTAAAGTAACACAACTATATATATATATATAAAAAAATTGTCCATTATGTGATGACTTCAAATCAGTTGGCTCAGTGTCTTTGTTTGCTAGGATCAAGTGAACCAGGGGTTTCAGTTGTTCTGCAAAGCTGCGCATGTCCTCGGACACAGTGTCCTGTCCAGCTGGAGCCAACACATTCAGCTCCACCAAGTATGACAGCGAGAGGCGCTCGATGTTCTCAGTGTTCCCAGGCACCAGTATTCGCGATAGCTTGGTCACCACTACCTTAATGGCACCTTTCCGAAAGATGTGACCATTGGCTACAAACTCATGGTCCATACGGAAGCCCATCTCATTAAGGAACTCCGGCAGACTGTGAGAGGTCCCCGCGTCCACACAGTTACGAACCAGAGCGTGGCGGCTCTTGTCGCCCACTTCCGGTTGACCCAAGTAGGAGGTGCCATGGAGCTGTAAAGGGGGGGGGCAGAATAAAAGGGTTCCCTTGTTGGCCTTTCAGAAGATAAACCAGTTCATGGTCGGTGAAGGTCTCGGGTTCCATGTTGTCGCACAAACCTCGAAGTCGATGCAGAAGGCTGTCCAAGGCCTGCTCCAGCACGCTGCCTGAGGGCACAAATAACAAGCTTTAGCAAAATGTAGTCAATATAAATTTGAGTACATAATTATATATAAAATATTACAGTAAGTAAAAAAACTATGTAGAGCAGGAAGGAAAGCTTGTAAAATAACCGTTACAATCAACGGTTTTCTATCTGTCTGCATGTTACTTGCCAACATTTTGCATCATGTAATATATAATAATGCATAATATAATCCAGATTTAAAAAATCCTCTGGCCTCATCTGTGCTTCTAATTGATAGTCCACGTAGACCTCTCACCTTGCAGAAGATATTCCATCATGTTGATAGTGCCCCCAGTTACAGGCATCACAGTCACCGGTAAGGCCTCCATTTTTACATATTAACTGTTTCTAAAGATAAAAACAGTTATTAACTTCCATGTTTAATTTGCTCTTCGCTAGTTAGCTACACTCACAACTGAAACAATGAGAAAACGTCTTGTTAGCGTTGACGTTTTATAGTTGTAGTGCAAACGTTTAATATTATTTTATAACAGCCAAAACAGAATAAAGAAACATCTTGACCAAAGAAAAGTAAGTGACTTGAACACTTTTAGTCTTGTGTATAAAAGTCTTCTTTTGCTGTCCGTGGAAGTAGATTACACCGAAGCGTGGCGTAGTACAGCCCCCTACTGGCCTATCCCAATATTGCAGGCATAGTGTTGGAGATGATGGCAGAGGAAAAACTATTAGAACCCTTTGACACAACACCCTTTAATGTTCCTCTCGTGTAGCCTAAAAAACAAAGGCGTAAAATTGTAAAATCACAGACAGAGGAAAGTGCGTTTGCAGACACACATACGTTGTCGTTGTGTCCTTGGGCAAGACACTTAACCCAGCTTGCCTACAGTGGTGTTCCAGCTGTTACACTGGTGAATGGAACCTTAATGCGAGTCGCTTTGAATAAAAGTGTCTGTTAAATGACTAAATGTAAGAAATGGTTATTTACTCAACATTTATCATAATTTAATTGAAACTGGAGAACCCTGTTGAGTAGAAGAAACCTCCATCCTGCTCATTCAGTGGTAGGCACAGCAGATGTGTTTACCTTCATTTCCTCTAAAACTTTGAATGGTATCAAGATGTGAAATTTATAAATAATGCATGTTCAGGTTTCAATGGATACAGAACACCCAGGAGACCTTACAATCACAGTGTGTAAAACTAAAACAAAAGAAACAAAGTTGCAGAGTAAGCGGCCACATGATGGTGTTGGAGACACACACAAAACATATACAATACAATGCGTCACATGATGCACAGAATTACTGGCCAAGCCATTTCTGAAAAAATTGAAGTGCACGCTCCACCCTTTTGCTTCTTTTACATCTTTTTTGTGCGCAGGAGCAAAAAGATTGGACCCCATTTTTTGCGCAAGAGCTCGTCCTATGATTGAGCCCGCCAAACAGGGCAGTGTGATGCTTGATGTTGTGTGTTTGCTGTGGACAGGAGACTGTGACCGGTGTTAGTAGTTAGCTAGTGATGAGCTTATGAGCCACAGTGTTAATGTGCAGTCAAGAAAATAAAACCAATACACTCTTCAACAAATGGAGTAGTTTGTTGTGTGCTCTCGCGTATTAAAAGAGAACGTAGAGAGGAAAGACGGACGTCTTTGGCCCTGGAGAAGAGCTCCCCTGCGTCCCCCAACCACAGTTAGTGAAACCAAAGCAGGAATGGTTAACAGTATACTTCAAATAATATAGATTTATGCCCATTGTATTCAAACCGTGTTTTTGTATATCATATAATGAAAAACAGAATGGTTAAGTTCTTAAATTGATGTTATTTATTTAAAAACAAATCAAATATTTAAATCTTCTGTGTAGTATTCTGGTCCTCCTTTCTTCTCTCTGTGCTTTCTTCTTCATTTCTTCTTTCCTCCGTCACATGCATGTGTTTGCTCTTGTGTCATCCTGAGACTGATGCAGAGTAGGTCATCTTTGATGTGGACAGGACCATTCGATTTGGAACTACAACAAAGACAGGTGCACAAAGACCACATTAGAAAATACAATTCTATTTATAAAAACTATTTGTACATCATTAAACCAAGCTTATTTCTTACCGTTGTTAGAACCATAGTTCCAGGGATCAGGGTTCATCTGGGTTTAGCAGACAGGTATTTCATCAGGAAAGGTGTTTTATACTCTTCGCCAAACTGACGGCGTCATGGACAGATTGTCTTCGGGCAGGATTTGACTTCTCCTTTTTCTTCCTGGCTGCAAAAGCACAAATGTTCTTGGTGAAATATACTGCTTTGAAAACAATATATATTTAGATAAAATACTTACTGGGGCAGGATACATCCGTGTTGTTCTCAGCCACATCTCTGGAGAAATACTGAAATCAAAGAAATACTTCACAAGTGTAAAAAATACAATACTTTTTAAGGTGAATCTAAATTTCTCATGGTAATTGAAGGTGGGTTGTCTGTCCTTTAAGCCCTTTTACTCTAGCGATTATCTGGTGACTGTCCACTGTGTACCCCACCTCACGCCCAAAGCAGCTGGGATGGGCTCCAGCCTCGCCTGACCCTTAACAGGATAAGCTGTATAAAATGAATGAATAATATGTTATTATTACTATATCGAATACTGATTATTTAACTGCTTACCTTTCTCTGGTGTGTCCCGGCCTACTAAATTTAAAGAATAGACATTGTGAGTATTACAGTCAACAGGAATTAACAAAAAATGATAAAAATCTAAGGACATTTCTTACCTATAGCTCTATAAAGGTGGTCTTGTGATCACACCACCAGCTCTCCAGTTAGTGGGTGATCTACTGTACCTCCTCCCTCTACACGGCTTACCTTATAACTTACAACTTAACTTTGACAATATATATATTAATATAAATATATATATATATATAAAAATATGAAAATATATAAATATATAAATATTTATAAATATATAAATATAAATAAATAAATATTTATAAAAATATAAATCTATATATATATAAATCTATATATATATATATATATAATTTATATTTATATATATATATTTATATTTATATATTACACCCTCATGACTTAAAACTTATACAGCTATATTATTTAAATTTGCCTAGTGTGGGAAGAAGAGAGAGCATATTAATGTAACTTAACTTATATTAAAGTACTAGGAAAATAAATCAAATAAAGCAAGAAATGGGGATGTTGCACCATCAACCCTCCAGCTGGTGGACAACCCCAAACCTCCATTACAACTATGTACAGTCTCCCGATGTGGGAGGAATAAGGTATAACTTAAAGGCAAGGCGTACTATGGAGGAAATCCTTGATAAAGTAGTAACAGAACTGTCTAGTTTTGTTACTCAGGTTAACTCTAGTTTTTTACAAGGTTCATTCAGTTGTGTAGATTTTTAGATATCCTGTATTTGTTTTCAATGTTTTGTTTAGCATTAATACAAAGTAAATGGAAATCCTACATAGTATGTCTTTTTTTTCTTTAGTTTTTTTTAACCTGTTCCTTATATATATACACACACACAAACACACACACTATACTATGTACATTAGCCTAGTGTAGGAAGAATAAAGAGCATCATAACTTAACTTACATATGCATATACTACTATAAGAAAACAACACAACACAACAAAGCATGTAGGGGGGATTGCACCACCAACCCTCCAGTTAGTGGACGACCCCAAACCTCCATTACAACTATGTACAGTCTCCCAATGTGCCCAATATGGGAGGAATACTAACTTAAAGGCAAGGCGTACTATGGAAAATCCTTGATAAAGTAGTAACAGAACTGTCTAGTTTTGTTACTCAGGTTAACTCTAGTTTTTTTACAAGGTTCATTCAGTTGTTTTCAATGTTTTTTTAGTGTTAATACTATGTAAATGGAAAAATGGAAATCCTACATAGTTTACCTTGCCATTTGTTTGGACACACAATCAAATACTAGTACTAAAAAAAATTAAATAAAAGATGTGATGGAAATAGACACCGGTTGCTGTTCAATGATGCTTAACATAGAGCCTAAGAAAAGCATCAACAGCAGGGCCGGCGTGGTAGTAGAACTAACAGGTGAAGCCCTGAACACCAGCAGTGCTATCTTCAGGCTGGGACAAACGTCTTCTTGGCGCCAAGGCTCCTCACTGTCGTCTTCGTCATGGGACCGTTTAGTGGCGAAGCCCCTGAACACCACAGCAGTGGCGTCTTCAGGCTGGGACAACGCAAGGCTCCTCACTGTCGTCTTCGTCATGGGACCGTTTAGTGGCGAAGCCCCTGAACACCACAGCAGTGACGTCTTCAGGCTGGGACAAACGTCGCCTCTTGGCGCAAGGCTCCTCACTGTCGTCTTCGTCATGGGACCGTTTAGTGGCGAAGCCCCTGAACACCAGAGAAGAAGTTCCTGCTGGTTGCTGAAGAACGGGAGCGGGGGGCCGCATCACCAGTTCTGCAGCTTCAGCAGGAGACTCCCTCTGGCACCAGCCACGCCCGAACTCGGACGGAATCTGCTGCACATCTTCAGAGTCCTCAAAGTCCATGTCTTCCTCCTCCTCTTCATCTGATGAGACGGGCAAGAGGCTATTAGAGAAAGGCACCTTACACTTACCCTTGTTGTCTTCATCAGAAGAGCTGTCGGTGGGAGTGGGACTGATATCCATCGGCTCAGGGATGTCATCTGTGGAGAACATAATGATAAACAAGTCAGGATAATATTAAAAATATCAATAGTGTCATTTTTTGCATTGATGAAGAACCTTTTCAATGTTTTAAAAAGTAACATCTTAGCTCATTTGCATATTATAATAGAAAGGCCCATAAGTAATCTACCATATATTACAAACACCTAAATTGTATAAAATGTATATTTTTTATTTAATAGAAACAATTATTTGTGTGGCTAACCACAAGTACAACAGTGGGAATTGAAACCTGATTTTAAATAGATTATTATTGGTTTATATTTGTACTGTGTAGGCTGCAGTAGGCAATTGTGTTACAAAAAAGCTACATCTATTTCTAACTCCGTCTCTGTAATAAATTGCTTAAACTCTACTTTTGGGTCTTGGGTTTTATGCTGGAGCTGTTATTATTGTTTAAGACAGAATGAGCTGTGTTCAGTCTGACTCCTCCTGCATTTACCTGCCTCACACCCGAGACATCTCAATTATACCATAACTGTTGGTCTCCATGGAAATAAAATTCATTTTTTTTATGTATTCGAATTTAGAATGTCAGCTCGGGCGCCATCTTTTCCCCCAAAATACTAGTCCGACATTTGTGAAATTCGACGCCCAGAAGCTAAAATGACCATATCTTCCAGGATAAGCTCTGATAATATTAAACTTTGGAACCTTGGCAACAAATTTAATCAATTTCCACTCAATAATGACGATAACAGAAAAAGAAATCGTCGAGTGAAAGTCACTTTGTATTAAATGTATGGTTTTTACACATTAAACCACTTGATATTTCGTTACTTCTTAATTAGAATAGACAAACACTCACTTAAGAGGTTATTACTAGAAACATTAAAGACCTTATATGGAAAAAAAAAATGCTACAATCACTATCCTATTTTAATTACATTAGATTTTTCTTTTCTTACCTCCCGCCAACACGTTCAAGTTGTTGAAGCTGTTGAAGGCCCGGTGGCCAGAGAAGTTATCCATTTTTCAGTTTTGAGATCCGTAAGAATTACCACGCACAAGTTTCGCACTGGAGAGTCCAAGTGAAATGTGGAAAATTCTGAGCGCGCACGGCCTTTTATAGCCCACCTGAGCGTTCTGTTTCCAGGGCAGTGACGCATGTACGTTGTGCTACGCTTTAACGTCGTTCTTATGTAGGCTATTAGCGTTCAGGTTATGCTATTTTGTAAGTACAATGGTGACATGCATCAGCTTGTACCTCAAAACTGTAATTAAATGAGGCTTCTTTGCACAGAAAGGTATTGTTATAAGATGTGTCCGTATGGGCAGGTGGCTCAGTGCGTAGCGTATTCGTGGTGAGTGTGTCCGTGCGTGTTGCGCCTGCTGCACTTCAAAAGAAGTCCAAAGTAAGCTCATTTCAACCAATCACAGTGCCGATAGCCACTGGGGAGCCAAAAGAGGTGTGCATGATACTACTACGCTAGATCTATTTGTCTAAAGTGGTTTGGAGTAACTAGATTTGTTTATCTTGAAGCTATTGAATATTATTGATATTTATTGACGTGCTAAGAGCGGAGCTTCGAGAGTGAGTTCCCCGCAACCATGACACAGTAGTCGGACACAGACAACCGAACATTGCGGTGAAAGTATTGAGCCTATTCAACAACGTCCAACGTCTATCTAACTTGTTAAATAAATATATAAACAAATAAACTAACCTCACCGCGGTCAGGACAATGCTACGTATTAAAGTTGTTATAACAGCATGGCATTGTCGTAGGAGAGTCCAGGGCTGTTTTGGCCTGCCTGCAATCTAGATCTGTCACATAGACAACGTTTTATCGCATCATAAAACAAAAAATATCAAAGACGACCACAATCTTTTCAGCAGCTGGAAACCTACGCTATATTACCAAAGGTATTCACTCGTGTGCCTTCACTGCCTTTTGGTCACCCATTCTTAAAGCATAAGATCTAATATGTCAGTCCACCCTTTGCAGCTTTAACAGCTTCAACTCTTAAGGCTCTCCACAAGGTTTAGGAGTGTGTTTAGAAGGAGATCTATAAGAAAGCCAACCAAAGGCTATTCATGATCAGAAAACTCTGAGATTTTGGAGTGAGCATAGATATTCTGGAAAGATGTCAGTTCACATGAAGTTTTCGAGGTCTGTAGTTATTGACTCTGCAGAAAGTTGGCGCCCTCTGTGTACTATGCCTTGTAATGTAAACTTAACTTTGTAAATATACCCATAGGTCTTTAAAGTGTTTACATGTAGAGTAGGCTACTTTGGGACAACTAGACTTTAGTCAAACTGTGTGCACATCTAACCAGAGTTAAAGGTGTTGTAAATGTGAACTACACTGAAAATATATACATTCACACTGTTACATTAACATTAACATTAACATTGAGAAATATGGGTGAAATAATAAACCAGTGGTCTCTAAATTTTGTTAAACTAAAAGGCAAAATTACCAACAACAAATACAGGCAATTTTGTAAAGTTCCATGGTTTAACAAAAACTAAGTCAGCTAGTGAGAACCAGCTGGGATGTCAGTCAGCATATTAGGTAAGTAGCTCAGTAACAAACAAAAGAACAAAACTCTCTAAAAACGGCACCAAACACTGACCAGAACACTGAAACAGATCACTAAACTGAACCACAACTAATCTCTGATCCTCAAATGTTCAGACAATTGCTTTTGTGCCCTTGTGTGCTACATTTATACCAAAAAACACAAGAAGCAAACAAAAGGCAAGAGAGCACAGGCAGTCGATGGGTTTCTTTGGAGAAGACACTAATGTGGGGTGCTTGGTTCACAAATGGAGTGAGTGTTATTGCCAAAGCTCTGGTTGCTTCCTCCTCCCTGTGAGTTGTAAATGGATTGGCTGTTGAAACCTGAAGACCAAAAAGTTGAATGCTAACACAAAAACATAGTGGTTGTGTGACATTTTTTTGTCAAACAATTGTGTTTACTCTTTTTAAATCATAATGACAACAGAAACTACCCAGATGTCCCTGATCAAAAGTTTACATACCCTGGTGATTTTGGCCTGATAACATGCACACAAGTTGACACAAACAGGTGATGCTTGATGTTGTGTGTTTGCTGTGGACAGGAGACTGTGACCGGTGTTAGTAGTTAGCTTATGAGCCACAGTGTTAATGTGCAGTCAAGAAAATAAAACCAATACACTCTTCAACAAATGGAGTAGTTTGTTGTGTGTGCTCGCGTATTAAAAGAGAACGTAGAGAGGAAAGACGGACGTCTTTGGCCCTGGAGAAGAGCTCCCCTCGTCCCCAACCACAGTTAGTGAAACCAAAGCAGGAATGGTTAACAGTATACTTCAAATAATATAGATTTATGCCCATTGTATTCAAACCGTGTTTTTGTGTATAACATATAATGAAAAACAGAATGGTTAAGTTCTTAAATTGATGTTATTTATTTAAAACAAATCAAATATTTAAATCTTCTGTGTAGTATTCTGGTCCTCCTTTCTTCTCTCTGTGCTTTCTTCTTCATTTCTTCTTTCCTCCGTCACATGCATGTGTTTGCTCTTGTGTCATCCTGAGACTGATGCAGAGTAGGTCATCTTTGATGTGGACAGGACCATTCGATTTGGAACTACAACAAAGACAGGTGCACAAAGACCACATTAGAAAATACAATTCTATTCATAACTTCAACTATTTGTACATCATTAAACCAAGCTTATTTCTTACCGTTGTTAGAACCATAGTTCCAGGGATCAGGGTTCATCTGGGTTTAGCAGACAGGTATTTCATCAGGAAAGGTGTTTTATACTCTTCGGCCAAACTGGACGGCGTCATGGACAGATTGTCTTCGGGCAGGATTTGACTTCTCCTTTTTTCTTCCTGGCTGCAAAAAGCACAAATGTTCTTGGTGAAATATACTGCTTTGAAAACAATATATATTTAGATAAAATACTTACTGGGGCAGGATACATCCGTGTTGTTCTCAGCCACATCTCTGGAGAAATACTGAAATCAGAGAAATACTTCACAAGTGCAAAAAATACAATACTTTTTAAGGTGAATCTAAATTTCTCATGGTAATTGAAGGTGGGTTGTCTGTCCTTTAAGCCCTTTTACTCTAGCGATTATCTGGTGACTGTCCACTGTGTACCCCACCTCACGCCCAAAGCAGCTGGGATGGGCTCCAGCCTCGCCTGACCCTTAACAGGATAAGCTGTATAAAATGAATGAATAATATGTTATTATTACTATATCGAATACTGATTATTTAGCTGCTTACCTTTCTCTGGTGTGTCGGCCTACTAAATTCAGGGCTTACACAGGAGATGGTTTCCACTGGTAGCTGTGAAAGAAGACTTTGATTTTTATGCAAGACAACGCTCCATCACATAAATCAAAGTTCTCCACTGCGTGGCTGGCCAGTAAAGACCTTAAAGATAAAAAAACTAATGACATGAACCCCTTCTTCACCTGACTTAAACCATATTGAGAACTTTTGGGCCCTTCTTAAGCAGGCCATTTAGAGTGAAGGTAAACAGTACACCGCTCTGAACAGTGTGGGAGGCTGTGGTTGCTGCTGCACAAAACGTTGATTCTGACCAGATCAAGAAACTGACTGACTCCGTGAATGGAAGGCTTGTGACTGTTATCGAAAAGAAGGGGGGTTTTATTGGTCACTGTTTTTTTTATTTCAGAGATGTTTATTTGTAAATTTTGAGTTTGTTTCTCCTCACTTTAACAGGTGAAAATAAAGTGAGATGGGAAAATCTTTGATTTCATTTATTTGCATAATTCTGCACACTAATAGTTGCCTAATAATGCTGTACATGTAGATATTCTCTTAAGAAACCCAAAACTTCACTTTTACCACTTAAATGTTCAGGTTTGAAGGTTTGTTGAAATTTTGGATTGACCAAGAGCACTGTAGTTGTACAATAACAAAATTAATCCTCAAATACAACTTGCCTAATAATTGTGCACACAGTGTAACATCTGTAATATATAATGTGTGTGTGTTTGAAGTGCGCACTATCCCCCTCTGGCACATCTAAGTCGAAAACGATAAACGCCAGTCAACCCACAGACTCGAATGCAAGTCTTGGGTCATATTCACGTGAGAGTGAAAAATTGCTTTACGGTAATTCAATATATAAAGGGGTACTTTGCAAATCTTATTTAGTTCGGCTTTAACATGTGCATTGAGACCTGGAACTGTCAGGAGCAATCTTTTGTTATATAAAAAAAAAATTCACTCTTTGCAACAAAATGCATTTAAAATAGAAAAATTGATTCAGAGCTTGACATTTACCCAGCGAAGATTATCAGTGATGGGAGCGCCATCCAGGTTGTCAAAAGGCTGCAGTGGGAAGGCGGAGTTTACAAGCACTAAATCCTTTTCTGGACACACCTTAAGACAGTCAATAGATAAGTATTTACAGCCCCATATTTATTTAAGTTATTGAAATAACTATTCAAAGTTGAAAACTTAAAAGCCAGTCAATTTAGCGATGCAACACAAGACTAAAGACCTATTTTTCTAATCTGTGCTTGTCCTAAAAATTTTTACCTGTATTTATTCAGGAAAGTCCCACTGAGATTATAAATCTCTTTTGAGTCCTGGCCCCATAGGAGGGGTGACTAAAAACATCGTACATGTCTTTAGCATAGATTGTATAAATATGGATGATATCCGCCCATTGGTCCCCTATTCACCAATATTGTCATTACAATGGGCAATAAAATGGCCGTTACATCCGGGCTTTTTCCATAGTAAAACAATAGTTTTTAGATAGCATAAACAAACATATTAATCAAAAATTCACCCCCCCCAGAGTTGTCATGTAGTAAAAACTTAGCTCTAGAGACCGGAGCCATCTTTTGTACCAGGCTGTAAACATGAGTTTTACTCTTGTAAAGTCGTCATTAGGTTTCTCCTTATATTTCCGCTTTTGGAGCCTGCCCTCTGGTGGACGGAGTTATATTGCTGTATTTCGCTGTAAAATCACCGTATGGCGGCACCCTTAAAGAGGACCATTTTAGAGGTTCAATGGGAGAGGCTTGGTCTTTAGTTGTAGAGGAAACCTATGCAGATACAGGGAGAATATGCAAGCTCCACACAGAAAGGCCCTGCCCTGAATGGCAATCGAACCCAGGACCTTCTTGCTGTGAGGCAGGAGTGCTACCCACTCTACCGCCAATACTAAAGGTCAAGCGGAGTGGTTGAGAGTGTAATATAGAAATTAACCTTCAACTTTGTTATTGAATACAATAATTTCCTTCAAAAAATACAGAGTGTAAATATGAACTAAGGCAGGAAAACATACCTCAGCATTGTCTGAATCATGCTCCGGATGCAGAGGCTCCGGATTTAGTACCACGCCAACAACCTATTATCAAAATCAAGTGTTAAGAAATGAAGGACAAATGCCTAAAGGCAACATATATAATCAATGTAGCATTGACTGATCTATGAAAGCAAAAATCTGTCTTAATAGTTCTTCATCAATAGTAATACAGGCAAAGGGTTTTAATTAAGTGTTAAAATATGTGTTTTGTTTAGATCACAAATGAGATGACAAAGACAGCAGATGATATATTTAGAAATGGAAGACCAGTTTTAATTCTTGCAAGAATGAAACAAATCAAAATTGATGTGTAATTGAGGATTGATGTGTAATGAGCTGACGTGTCAGACATAGATGTGATTGAGTATACGTGTATGCCACTGTACAGAACAGGGCCTCCCAGAACAGTGATTAGACGCAAAGTCAATTTTCTTTGATTTTCAAGTCTTTGTCTTGTTTGGATTAGCATGGCGCCAATAGGAGATACAGCTGAAGACATAAAGTCACAATGTGGATAAGCATATGAACTTGACCAGAAGTGAGAGCATTGAGCAATAATATACAATTTCCTTGACAGTAAGAACATACAGTGGTGCAAAAAAGTATCTAGTCAACCACCAATTACCTATGAAAATTACAGGCCTCTCATCGTTTTAAGTGGGAGAACTTACATAATTGGTGGCTGACTAAATACGTTTCTGCCCCACAGTAATACATCTGACCGATCGGTCTAATATTCTTGAAAGAAATGCTTTTCTTACCCTGATTGGTTACATAAACTGTTAATGAAAATACAATATACACCAAGTTGTGAACAGTATTTTTATATATATATCTATCTATATATATAGATATATATATATATATATATATATATATATATATATATATATATATATATATATATAGATATATATATACATATACACACACACACACACACACACATATGTGTGTGTGTGTATATATCATATATATACACACACACACACACACACACACACACACACACACACACACACACACACACACACACACACACACACACACACACACACACACACACACACACACACACACACACACACACACACACACACACACACACACACACACACACACACAAGGCTTTAAAGACATAACAGCAGCAATCATTTTTATATTTTAAATTAGACCAACATAAATTTACCTCTCAGCAGCACAGATATCTGAAATTTTGTTGGATTGGCTGTTGGGAAGTTGTTGTCTCTCAGTGACATTTGGACGTCTGACTTCCTCTGAGGTGTTTATTTCATCTTGCTGGATTAGAGCATCCCACAGATCACATATTACTTTCAAAATAAAGACACTGGAGTTGTACAGTACAGGTCGGTAGGGCACAAAATTTAGACAAATTTGAACCAGAAAAACTTTCATACTAATTACTCACTTTATGATACTAGTTGATGGCAATGCAGTATTTTAAATAATCTCATATAGAAACAACTTTATGAAACTGACACAGGACAGACCACTATTAATAAGGATGAAATGCTTCTCACCCAAGGTGTGTAGATAGTTGTCAGCCAATTGGATGCCTCAGCTGTAGCCTGGGTTGTTACTGAAGAAAAATGTTTACAGTTACCAATAGCCTTTAACATTTCTAATCCAAAAAGTTCATTTTCATTTACCTGGAGGTGTTTGAGCTTGTGTTTTTGGCTTGTTGTAGTTCACAGTCTGAGTTAAGATGCTTGAGGACAACATTACAGGTTTTCTGTCCACCTCGTCCTAGCTTGCCGTCCTACATTATCGGAACCTGTGCTGTAATAGGCAAACTTTTGGCCACTAGTTTGTCGTTAACACAGATCTAGGGTTTAAAAAAAAAAGGCAATAGTAATTATGAGCCTTAAAATGAAACCAAGTCTATGTAATATCTAGAAATGTGGCGGCAGTGGCTTAGTGGTAGAGCGGTCGTCCTTCAACCGGAAGGTAGGTGGTTGAATTCCCGCTCTCCCCACAGTTACAGTTACATTTATTCATTTATTCATTTAGCTGAGGCTTTTATCCAAAGCGACTTACATTGTTCTAATGTAATTACCAGTGTTACAGTCACTGGGGCAGGTGGGTTAAGTGTCTTGCCCAAGGACACGACAGTATGAACTGTGGGGAGAGTGGGAATCGAACCGCCTACCTTCCTGTTGAAAGACGACCACTCTACCCACTGAGCTACTGCCGCCCCAGTTCATACTGTCATTGTGTCCTTGGGCAAGACACTTAACCAACCATGCCTCCAGTGTTGTTCCAGCTGTAACACTGATGAATGAAACCTAATGTAAGTCGCTTTAAAAAAAGAAAAGCCAACTAAAAAAATGTAACACAAGGAAGATTTACATGGTCCAGACTAACTTTTCTCATCAACATCCCAGAACTGTCACAAAAACAGTTTCAACAACAGTTTCAACTGTCCCAAAGTGGATGTCAGCTTTTTCCATATTTAATATACTGGCTAATGTGTATTTATAAACTTCACAAAAGGACCAACAGACAGTTCAGACTCAGGACAACAGCAGTGCTCTGCTTAAAGTTTAGCTTTTTAACTAACACAAAATACTGCTCATATTCTCTGTTCACCACCAGAAATGGAACATGGAGAGTAAAGCTAAGCCTCAGAATTTTTTTGTTGCATGCCTGTTAAGTCTGTGCAGAGCCGACTCGCCAGGTACCTGTGTGTGCAGCGGTGAGACAGGCGAGCGAATGATCGCTTTTGCTAAAGTGGATTTGAATCGTTATTTCCATTGAATGTATTTTGAATTACAGTGTATACACTTCACCTTGATATTCCCAAACATGAGGTAGAGTTGAATCGAGGTTGAGTCTCCCTCTAATTCATGCAACACTGCTTCTGTCTGCGTTGAAGCTTTTACAAGTAGCAAAGGAAATTTATGTTAATACGGAAGACATACAAACAAGTAATAATTTGCTAAAGCACCAAGTTATACACCAAAATTAAAGCATAAAACTGTCAACTTTTAATGCCCAGGTTCACTGAACAGTTGAGAATGGCTTTGGTAAAACATTGAGTGCAACCTGTTGCATTAAATAGTCACAGAACTTTAAAAGGGTTAAATAATGGCAATAATAAATGCATTATTATTTCTTCTTACCTTGAAGCAGATTATGAAAGTACAGTGTAGCGGAGCTGTCCCAGTGACAAGATGGACTTCAAAACAAGAAAATGCATCATAAAATTAACGTAAAATACATAATTGAGAAGAGAAACAACGCTAAATCTAAAGATAAGAAAACCTTTATTAGTCTATGACCATGGTTAGCTGACCATGTAATCGAAATATAGACTTATACTTTTTTCATCTGTTCAGTGGTAAGCCTTACATCATCTCTGCCTTCTCTTCATTCACAGATACTTGAAGTCTTATTGGTTTAATTCCTGAACCAAAATGGCAGCAGCAGGAAGTCTGGCATTGCCACTTGAATCCTCAAAGCAAAAGAAAGAGATAAGACAAAACAACCACAACCATTTGATAGAAACAGAAAAACACTTGAGATATGGGGCCATATCTCCCAAATCAAAACGCAAGACTGTGTCCAAACTCAAATAGGCAAGACTTGAGCCAGCGCAGGTATAAAGAGGCAGGATTTGTGTCACAGATGTTTTGCTTTTAACATTCACAGGGATTTCCTCCGGTGCAGTGCCGATTATTATCATTAAAGTATACTACTTTAATCAATTCATTTTATTTTAGAGCCATTTGAGCCCTTTTGGAGCAAACTATTAGAAAAATACTAATCATTCAGACAAGCCTACACTTTATCACTAATTTTATTATAAACAAAGTCACTTACGTCCAGATACAATACATTTTATGGACATGCTCTGCATCAACATGTGAGAAAAAGTTGTGTATTTTATACAAACTGCTGCATTTTAGACCATTTTAATTTGGTAGTAGACTAAAGACTTTTACTCCTTTACTCATGTCATGTAAAAGTGTCCTATAGCAAGATAGTATATTTTTATTTAGCCATGCGCTGTCCTGGTTGTAGCATAACCGCCAATTTACACCGAGAGCGTATGAGGCGCCGTGTAGGCGTTTTAAGCGTGTATATTTAAAACCGTCAATTCACACCAGAGGCGCTTTTAAACCACCACCCCTCACCGAGCTGGCAGAGTCGCAGACGGGCACAAAATAGCAAATATACCACTGCCTTGATCACCGCCAGGCCTGCGCTGCCGCAAGATACGGCCCATGGTCTTACTGGTCTGAGGGGACGATAAGCTGCTCTCCAAAGTCGACCAGAAAACATCATGCCTGACAGGACACTGAGTCGGTGAGGACTGCCTCTATCTTTGCTCTACACCAAGACTTTGTTACGGTCCAGTACACCACACAGACCTGACAAAACAAACACAAATCCCAATTAAGTACTTCAACAACCAATCTTTGTTTAATGAGGTGTCAATAGCAAGTGCTCTGAATCACCAATCCTTTCTGTAAAGACTTATGCTTCAGCTTGTGTTGGTCCTGGGTGACATTGTGGTAACAAAGGTTCATCTGAGCTTTCAAGTTGTTGTACTGGCTTGTGGTCTGTTCCTCACTGGTAGGGCCTCCCTCAACCCTGCCCCAGAGGCAAGCAGGGTTCTCCACCTAAAAATACAGTACCAACATTTTACACTGTACCGGAATAAAAGGAAAAATTTACATTTACTGGACATAAATGATATTGTCAAACACCAAAACTTGACCTAACAGAATGCTTTAAAAAAATTATAGCATTTAAAATAACTTGGGTTACAACTTGGGATTTAGGTTTGTGTTGATAATGTCGTTTTTTAAACACTTTATAAATGTCCCCAAAAATTACAATTTAAACAAAAACTTTGTCCTTTGGGAGAGATATGACCTACTTTCAAATTGGCAGTTTAACAATATGGTTAACTAATATAGTCTAAAATATGCCTTAAATACAAGTCACCTACCTTCAGGATCGCTATTTTCAGCATCTTTTGTTTTTCCTCATAGGGCTGTAAATAAAAAATTAACTTGAATAATTTAATCTACAAATTTTTTTTACCTTTTATATACCCATTTTACCTTTACCGTCGGTCAATGCTAATCATGCCAACTACCACCTGCTAACTAATTAGCTCAGCGGCTAAAACTTTCACTAATGCTCGGTAGGCTATTAAACATTGCAAACTGTATGCCGCCTTGTATTTATAATCATACATAGGCTGTGTAAATCTATATATTCTCCGACTAAATGTCATACCTCTTCAGCGTCATGTGACCAGTGAAGTAGAGTGTACTCGAGTTCACCGACAGCGGACACATTCACACACTCACAATCGCCACATGTTCATTGATTCTAAAAATACCACCCGCTCTTCTGATCAAATAGAGCAAATAACTTGCAAGCCCCTGGAAAGTGCTGCCAGCCTACGATAAAATAGGAAGTGATAGGAAATCCAGTGATAAGAAGAGTTGAGAATTAGTATTTGCTATAAACTCTATATACATCACATCAGCTGCAATATTTATTTTGTAACTATTTTTGATTGTATAGTCCCTGTAATAAATAAATAAAGATACTGGCGCAGAGCAGGAAGAGGAGACCCACTTTATTTCACTGGGAACAGTCAGTCCTTCAGAGTTAATGCTGTTGGTGAGTTTGTCTGTAACATCTGTAAACATCACTAGAAACATATCCGTCTTTTATATCTTCAAAACTAAATAAATTAAACATTTATTCACATTGTTACAGTCTTGTTTGTAACTGCGTTGATTCTGATCAGTCTCGGACACAGCTGCTGTGTCTCTGGAGCCAAAGTGGCCTGAGATATTCTCAGGAGAGCAGGTCACTCTCAGATGTGAAATACACGGAGCAGACACTGAGTGGACGTATGGATGGAACAAATCTGCTGTGAGCTTTTCTAAAGAAGATAAAGTTATGATAATAAGTGATGCTGCTTCAGGAACAGTGGCAAATACAGCTGCAGAGGAATAATGAGACATGACCAACATAAAGCAACTGAATGGAGCAGCCAGGTTACATTACATGTGTCCAACAGTAGGTTTCATCTCACATTATTCATTAGTGACATTATTACACTGATAATTTAAAAACACAATATTAAATCTAATGACTGTTCAAACAGGTAAACTCCAGCCTGTCCTGTCTGTGTCTCCGTCATGGCTGACTCCTGGAGTCTCTGTCTCTCTGAGCTGTGGTGTTAAACAGCCGCCTGCAGGATGGACCTTACTGGTACAAGGCTGTTCCTCATTCATCAGACTCTTACAGATATGAGCTGCTCCCAGGTCACAGTAATGGGACTGAACAGGACTCCTTCACCGTTCACCACCAGACCAACACAGCAAGGTTTGTTTGTAGAATACCTTTTCTATGAAAATGGAAAACTAATCCAAAATGGAACCCAAACTGAGTTCAACATCTCTGCAGTGTCCAAGTCTGACGAGGGTTTTTATAAATGTGAGGGACACAAACAAGGCCAAAGATCTCCATAAATTTAGACTTCTCCAGATAGTTGGATCTTAGTCAAATGAGAAATATGTGACAAACAGCAATGTGTAGTCACATTGTTTTAATTTTATTATTGTGTGGTTTTGCTCGTTGATGTGGATTCAATGTGTAAATGTGATGCAAAGCAGTACCATATTCTGCCACATAGTGGCAGCGCCCTTGTGAGACGGCATGTGCTCTTCTGGCTCTGCTCTGTCAGACCAGCAGATGCAGCCAAAAGCCAGATGTTTTTTGTTTACAGCCCCATACTTTTAAACTTGTAATACCTGCTACAAATATAAAATTAAGACTAATTTAGAAATCATTATGTTCCTTGGATTTTAATTAAACAGGTTAAAGAATCTCCTGAGAAGAAATATAAATTGTTTGTGTTGTTTAATCTTGATTATGATCCAAAACTATAGACCTTTATTACTCAATATTCATATTATTATACTTAGTCCCATTAGGACTGGAGCCTATCATAGCAGCTTTGGACATGAGGCGGAGAATACACCCTGGAGAGTGGCCAGTTAGTCTCAGGGCTGACATTTAGACATAGTGACAGACAACATTTTGCTCTCACATTCTTTCAAATAGAACATTTGCCAATTGACTTGTACATGCATTTGTTAGGGCGGTGGGAGGAAGCTGGAGTACCCGGAGAAAACCCAGGGTAACACCTCTTGTCTCACACCTTGCTCAGAGGCAGGAGTGCTAACGACTCTGCCGTCATGCACCCCATCAGTCAATGTAATCTTGTATCTGTATAATCTTGTATCTTAAGAGGGAGAGAGAAAGTAGTAAGCGTGTATGTGTCGCTGTGTTTTGACAGGGAGACAACTCAGAAGTAGTCATTTCAGCAAGACACCTCCTAAATCTGCTCACAAATGCAATACCTTCCCCTGGTCCTGTTGGGCCCAGTACCCAACATCAAACTGGCTCAGAGACTCCAAGGTTTCCCAACAAATAACACACACACACAGATTAACATGTATAAAATAATGTGATGCATCTTCTGAACACAGCATGTCATTCTAGCAGACAGGGAAGGAGTCAGGAAAGAGGGAGAGATGCCCGACCCAGTGTCCACACAGAAATGACAAGGTCCTTCACTGTATTTGGTTTCTCTGTCAGACTGACTCGTCCCTTACATTCGTCAGTTTAAATTTTCAAACTATAGCTAGTGAGAAATGTACTTGTATTGTGTAATGTCAAATAAAAAAATTATCATTACTTTTTGGAGCCAGGGAAAGCGCCACAAGGTCCTTCCAACCACTTCACACAAGTCAAAGACATAGAAGTTACATTTTATCTCTTACCCAAGATTGTTGAGCGCACTCCCAAAGGCAGTGAAGAGGTTTTCCATCTGCAAGCTGGTTTGGGACGCAGGTCCACGCTGATACCAGAGAACTACAGCCATGATGAGGTGAGGCAACATTTTCTTTGTCATATAATATTTTAACATAGTCCACTATCAAAACCAATGTTATTTTGTCAATATGATGGTAGGATTTATATTCTATTCTCTACTCTTGAAGGTATGTTCAACCCTCAAAGATCTTTATCCAAAACTGGAAAGTGTGTCTGGGGGCTGGCTGATTTACAAAGGAGCAGGTACATAGAACTTGTGCATGGCCAATCTAATCTTGGTATAAAATAATTTGAAGCATTATCTTGAGTGATGAGTACTGTCACATTTCAATAGAGTTCAACTATTAAACAACTTTTCTTGTTAGGAGGGTGGGGTTCTAGAAAACTATAAATGGTGCCTCCTGGGGACAGTGGATATACTGGGCTAATGCTGAAGACTGTAAGTATAGGAGGAAAGGGTGTCCTATATATTGCTCCGATACAGGAGGAACTAGACACTCAACCACTGCCTCCTGACTCCCAGTCCTTCTCCAGTATGCCAAAGGAAATGTGCCACTCCTGTCACACCAGCTATCCATTGCCAATCCTAGAGCTGCTGTTGAAACATGTAAGCCTTCAGATACTTATCCACAGGAGGTATGTACAGACCCATTGTATGGATAATGTTGGGAGACCATTAAGCTTGAATACAATGTCTTAAGAGAACAAAGAGGAGGCTCACCATTACAGTTGGATTTGGTCATAACTTGTGTAATGGCCAGTTCCACCTGAGGTGATGTGGATTTTTTTAAGGTAGTTAAGCTACATTTGCAATGAGGCTGTGTCAAGTAATGAACAGTTTATGCAAAAACATCCTCTGTTGAATGATGAGTAACAACAGATATGCAATCATGTCAAAATTTATTTTTCAATTTTGTTATTCCTCTTGACAGCCTACGGAGGAAGATGTTTGTTTAGTGTCTTCAAAGACAAAGGTATGTTGTGATGTGTTGAGTGTTTATTTTTGAGGTATTATTTTCTCCACCTTTTTATGTTAAACATGTAATGCCAGTTGCAGACCGTGTGCCCACAATCTGTGGCCATCATTTTCCTCCCAATGACCTGGAGGCACAAGCAAGCGATAAATAATAAAATATGTCAAGATACTGTAGCATTTTAGTTAGAGATATCCCTCCAAGCATCTGTCTTCCCACCAATGGATTAATGTATTGACCAGTTGTATTTAATACTTTTTAAATTGACTGAGCTTTTACCATAAAGGCTGACTGTGCTGTGTGTGTAATATACATTTAATTTCAACAGTAAACTATTTTTTTTCATATGATTTTTATTGATCAGTAAGTCCTGATCATAACAAAATTACTTTCTCTCAAAAAGTCCACATTTTAACTTAAACGTTTATATGTGACTTCTGTACTGAGTTTATTGTACACATTTATATATTTAAGGTCAGAGGATATGGGTTTCCCTCTCAACTTCATACTTGTGTTTTAGTCAATTCAGCGACACTCACTTCATTTCTTCAACTTCAAAACAAAAGATGAGCATTTCAAGGTTTGTACGCTTCTATAGTCTCCTTCAAAAGTGAAAAACCTAAGGCTCTTAAACTTTTGGGGCCAAGTACCTCATATCATGTCAAAGAATCCAGGGATCACCTGTAAGCTATGACCCTACAGAAGCAACAAAAAAGTAAATGGCACAAAAATGTAAATACTAACACACAATATAGAAAGAATAAGTCACGTACTTACACCAGGGATAGACAACCTCTAACCTGAAAGAATTAAACAGACAATATACGCTTTCCAGAATCGTACTGCCTAACATTTATTTCTTCTTCAGTCTTGATGATGTCCTGCAGGCCATCTCTGCTGCTGTTAACAACAACAAAGAATTTCCTCTCACTGTATCAAGATCTCATGTGGTGGAGCAGTGCCTTGCTCAATGGAAACGACAAAAGAAGGCATTGCCTACCAGTCTGTTAAAAATCAGGTTCATAGGGGAGGCGGGCCTTGATACAGGGGCGCTACTGAAGGAGTTCCTCACAGGTACACATATATTTGAACAAGAAAAACACTTGGAAAGCCTCCGCCAAGCAGCTCGGATTTCCCAGCATTGTATTATTTTATCCACTTTTCTTCAACTGATCACCAACAAAATTGAATCATCTGGTCCTTTTCCTATTATCAAAATTTCCTAAAAGTTTCGTTAAAATTCGTTCATAACCTTGAGTTATTTTGCTAACAAACAAAAACACTCCATCAAAACCTCCTTGGCGGAGATTTTTTTTTTTTTTAATTGCAATAGAAGTGACCGTTACATGAATGGAGTGATTCTTTGTGTTCAAAGACATGGTTGCAGGGATTGAGCAGAAGACGGTGGCTAGACTGGAAAATGTCCTTAATATTCCCTGTTGGATCTTGATCAAGCAAATTTCAGGTAAGCCATGTTTGCATACAGTGGGGTCGATAAGTCTGAGTCCACAAACAGTATTTTGTTTACATGTTAGAGGGCTGAAAGAACTCGGGCATGGGGCCTGGATTCAGGCTTGAGCCAGGCCACATATGACAAGAAAAAAAGGAATTGTGTTTGATGACTTTGAAAATATTTGATCATTTCAGGCACTGACAGTGTAGTTGCCTACATAGGCTCTGATTGGCTCACATGGTCCATTGAGTCTGTTTAAATTGCTATCTCTGTTCACACCACAAACCTGTCGAAGGTGACAGCGACCGAAACATTGTTCCCTGATTAAACTTTAGATGCAAGTTAAGACAGTGTGCGGGAGCTTCCTCTGTTTCAGTCTGTTGCCCTTCAGGTCCTCTCTTACGCACCTGTCTGTCTCTGTAGGTGTGCATACTTTTTATTGTTTTATGTTCAGTAGGCTAAAAGTTGTGGCTTGTGATCTTAACACGGTATTATGCACGTATGTCCTCAGGGCATTACTATGTTTCTACTCATTTATACGGTTTTCTTTCAGAATTGCTGGTGAAACCTGGGCTGCTAGCTCACGTGACCACCACTGCTCTCTCTTTCTGAATAAACTCATAACCATACATTGTTTCTCTCACCAGGCTGATGCTGACTTTGTCTTTGCGGCTTGCCAACCTGAGTTCAGCGAGAAGGGCTCCAACAAAGAACAGGTGGAAGTGAGCGTTATGAACCATCTACAGGACTTCTTGCAGGAGCTGGAAGAATGTAATTGCTTATTTAGTTTTCTTCTTGTAAACTCTGTTCACGTAGTTTCTGTCTTTCACATTTTCATGTAGATTACATTATCATTGTATGTACACTTAAGATATTAGATTTCCAAATTCTACCTCTGTGCTGGTACAGGTAAACCAAACATTTAATTTACATGATTGTTTGCTTTCTGTCTCTGAAAAGGTAAACATCCAGAGGTGGGTGACACAGAAGACTATCCAGGTCACCTGTCCCCAGTTAGGTTAGGGCCCTGAGCTCTCCCAATCAATATCCTCAATATGGATTCCATAAAACCAACAGAGGAGAGTATTATCAGTATACAGATTGAAAAAATATTTTAGAGACAGGACAACAATGTCATTGGCATTACTCAACTGCCACATCTGCCTCAGACGTCTCTGGATCGTGGATGGGGTGCAGCAGCATCCCAAGCTCCCACAACTGGCTTGGGGTAAGGAAGCCCTCAGTCCTGAAAGGATGATTATTCCATCCAGCAGAAAACTTGGCCCAGTCAGCCTTGAGTCTTGGGAGGAAGGTGTACTGAGCACAGAAGAGATGGAGAGTAACCGCGATGTCGAGGGATCCATCTTCCTCCAGGCTGTAATACGTCATAGTAAACGTGAGTAACTCCTGTCCAAACGTCCCTCCACAGACGTTCTATTCTACAATTCAAACATAGACCCCATGGGTCAATCAAACCATGTAAAAGAATAGCCAAACAGCAATTCAACTGGAGTAACACTGAAGGGCACCCCAACAAAAAGACATGTAATAATATACATATTATATACATATACTGCATAATGGTGTCCACAGACACATATGTCCAGCAATCTGTAACAAGGCTCCCACAATCCAGTGCACATGAAATTAGGAACAAGTCTTTGTTACATCAATGAGGTAGATCAAGGCCTCTTTGAAGGGAGCAGAGTTGTAATTGACAGCACTTTCAAAAACAACTGAAAGGTCGGGGTAATAATGTGCTAAGTGCTGATCTCACTTTGTCTGCCTCAGACAGAAAGGGATCACTTCTGAATGAAGATACTCTGGTGAGTCCCTGTCATACATGTCAGCTGCAACTGTGGCATCTGGTAGAAGATCAGTTGTGATTTTTCTTGGTGTTCCAGTCCCTGCAAGGTGATTTGATATCCCTCTTTCTTTAACAACACAAGAAATGTTTGTTGTGATGTTCAATGATAAAACACTGAATAACAAGTAAGGGAAAAGTGACAGACCTGGAATCATGTGAGCATTCCATGATTGCACAAATCTGTTTATGCCAATTTGGCACATCTGGCAGGTCAGATTAGATGTGCAGAACCTTGTCAGACTGTCCTCCATATCTCTTGCTTCCTGATCTTGTAGCTGGATGAGGGCCTCCTTTAGTGGATAATTCAGTCTGTTGTTAATTTCTGCCCACATCCTTTCCACTGTGTGATTCTGTGTGTGTGTGTGTGTGTGTGTGTGTGTGTGTGTTTTTTAAAGGAGATGATAGAGCTCTGTTAACAATGTGTTTATATGTTATTAACAGTTGGGAACTAGTGAATAGACTAAGAATAACCTTGTTGTGTAAAATCCCCAAGACCACACAATGTTTAAAACATAAGAAAAAGTTCTGTACACAAAATCCTAGAATAAGTATTATCTGAAGTACTGATTGTAACCACTCTTGACAATTGGCCCAGGTTATTGATATATTTGAAATGATTAGATTACTCATTATGTAGTGGAGTATAAAGTAACAGGACATGAATATGCTCAAGTAAAGTACAAGTTCCTCAGACTTGTACTTAAGTTAATTACTTGGCTTAATATACTTAGTTACTTTTCACTAATGGTGTAATGTAGATGCAGATGGTTGACATTACCCTTGTTGACTGTGTTTGGACGTATGGCTGTCTTTGCTGGTTGTGTCTATATTCTGACAGCGTCTCTTGCTGTAGAGGCACAGGTAAAACTCTGCCATGATCCACACAAAGTTGATTCCATAATGTGTTACTGCATGTCAACATAAACACATATGAAACGCTCAATTATTAATATTATTACAATTGATAAAATATGTTCGATCAAACATAATATACAACACTGACCTGTACACCTCTTCATAGATGGCTAGATTGTTTTTTTTACAGGCATAGTTGCATTTGCAATAATTTTCCTGCTGTATCCATCTACAACAATCACATGAGTCACTCCAAACATGACCAGTTTCTCATTTTGGTCCAAGTGCATCTTGTGTCTCATATACTCAGCATTATATGGGATTGGGTTAAAGTTACGGGAACTCTATGCAAGCAAGAAAATATATTAGTCAGCATTAGATATAGGCTAGGTATTATTAGGTATATATGCGCATGGTATTGGCTACATGACCAGAAGGGTCTGCCAGCAGACCTCTGTGGGACTCATCCCATCTGTCAGGACGGAAATTACATCAGAATCACCCACAACTCTGTAAACTAAAGGTAACCACTGTAATACATAAACAGTTCATGTCAAATATTTAAGTTGAAACAATAATGCACAGAATTAATTGAAAAATATTATCTGGATGTGCATGGTTAAAAGGCCACAAAACACAAAGACTAATTCCATAGATTTCACGAATAGTTGACTGTGATTTAGAATATGTTAATATAAGATATGATTTAGAATATGTTAATATAAGATATGATTCAGAATATGTTAATATAAGATATGATTCAGAATATGTTAATATAAGATATGATTTAGAATATGTTAATATAAGATATGATTCAGAATATGTTAATATAAGATATGATTTAGAATATGTTAATATAAGATATGATTTAGAATATGTTAATATAAGATATGATTCAGAATATGTTAATATAAGATATGATTTAGAATATGTTAATATAAGATATGATTCAGAATATGTTAATATAAGATATGATTTAGAATATGTTAATATAAGATATGATTCAGAATATGTTAATATAAGATATGATTTAGAATATGTTAATATAAGATATGATTTAGAATATGTTAATATAAGATATGATTCAGAATATGTTAATATAAGATATGATTCAGAATATGTTAATATAAGATATGATTCAGAATATGTTAATATAAGATATGATTCAGAATATGTTAATATAAGATATGATTTAGAATATGTTAATATAAGATATGATTCAGAATATGTTAATATAAGATATGATTTAGAATATGTTAATATAAGATATGATTTAGAATATGTTAATATAAGATATGATTCAGAATATGTTAATATAAGATATGATTTAGAATATGTTAATATAAGATATGATTTAGAATATGTTAATATAAGATATGATTTAGAATATGTTAATATAAGATATGATTCAGAATATGTTAATATAAGATATGATTCAGAATATGTTAATATAAGATATGATTTAGAATATGTTAATATAAGATATGATTCAAAATATGTTAATATAAGATATGATTCAGAATATGTTAATATAAGATATGATTTAGAATATGTTAATATAAGATATGATTTAAAATACTATGTTGTGCAAAGTATTTTAACTGAACTTTAATGTTAACTTAGGTTATATGACGGTTTAATGATATGACTCTGGGTTGGCTAATGAGGAGGTGTATCATCCCAATCTGTTTATCTTAAACCTTTATATCTTAACCTTTCGTTGTGTCCTTGGGCAAGACACTTAACCCACCTTGTCTCGTATGAATGTGTAAGAATGTTGAGTGAATGTATGTGGTGATGGTCGGAGAGGCCGTAGGCGCAAAATGGCTGCCACGTCTCTGTCCGTCTGCCCCAGGGCATCTGTGGCTACAGTTGTAGCTTACCATCACCAGTGTGACTGTGTATGAATGAATAATGGATGGACTGTAAGCGCTTTGAGTCCCTTGGTCCCTCGGGAGAAAAGCGCAATATAAATCCAATCCATTATTATTATTATTATTATTATTATTATAGAAAGCCATTTAAACATTTCTTCCTTAAAACGTACTAGTCACTATTTAAAAACTACTAGTACTTATTTATTAGCTTTTAGTAACTCCCCGTTTTACTAGTAACAATTGAATACATACTAGTACTTCATTTTTTGTTACTAGTGACTATTTCATTAGTTACTAGTAATTATTTTAGTTACTAGTCACTAATTGCACATTTTTTCTATTCAATAACTATTTGAATAGTTACTAGTAACTAATGAAAAGGTGATCTCTACAGAGCCCCATAGATTGTAATGGCAAAATGTTCAATAAGTTACTAGTAACTAATGGAATAGTTATCATACTAGTAACTAAAACGTGCTAGTATCTAATCAATTGTTACTAGTAAAACGGGAATAGTGAGGTGATGTTTCACAATTGTCAAACCGTCTCAGGTCGCAGCTTTCTCCTTCTGCTTTTTGCTCTTTTTAAGAAACGACGGTGGCTTGAACTTTTTTTTTCTTCTTGGATGGCGACTTGGACGGCGATCCCTGTGGGGTGTTGCCTTGGGGTTTGGCCGGTGGAGCAGCAGGGGTCGTGGAGGTGTCCGGTCGAGAGAGCCTTCATCCCCTTCTCCAGCTCTTCTGTGGTCTGCTTCTCCTCCTCGCCTCCATTTTGAATCACTGGGCCGTCGGTCTCTTCTGAAGATATTATAGGAGTAAATGACAAGCTTAGAAATCAGAGAAATGGGAGTCTGGTAGATCTGCACAGCTACATGCTCATCAGGTGCAGAGTCTTGTGAAGTCAGGGCGTCTCTTGTGCTGCGCTGCACTGACACCTGCTGTTCAGATCCGCTATTTCAGCTTTTCTCCAAAGATTCAACAAACTTCATCAATTTTTTTTCATCAAACATTTATGACATTTCACTGCCTTGACTCGACTTATTCTAAAATATACAGCAGCAGATTAAAATAAGCAGTCTTTCACAGTTGTTTAGCAGAGCACAGAGACAGTGACCATTTCATTTGATTTATTAGACAGGAAAAGAAAAAAACTGACACTCCTCTTTCTAATCCTGAACTCATTTTTTATGTAGATGGTCAGCTTCCAAGGACCCAACCACTGGCCCTGCACACGTTGGATATGCAGTTGTGGATGATCATGCAACAGTGACTCTCATCTCCTCTCAGTCTTCGGTTATCAGCGCAAGCAGCAGAACTAATTGCCCTGACCAAAGCCTGTCAATTGGCATCTGGTAAAACAGTTAACATTTACACAGACAGTCAATATGCATTTGGTGTTCTACACAACCACGCAGACATCCTGAAAACACTGAGTGAACACCTAAAATTTGACCTGAAAACTCATTGCTCCTACCATCCAGCTTCTGGAGGAGCTGTAAAAAGAGAAAAGGGCACTCTGAAACGCAAATTGGCAAAAATATCTGAATCAACAGGTAAATGGTAAATGTCTGCCTATTGCTTTGATGTACCTGAGGATGAGAGTGCGCGCGCAAAATAACCTTTCTCCCTTTGAGATAGTGTTTGGACTACCTCCTGGAATTGGGTTTGGACCCCCATCTAAACCTGCAGCACTGGCCCATAGTACTCTGCCAGACCCAATGATATCTTATTGTATCTCACTCTCTAATGTTCTTGCTGATATTAGATCTCAGGTGCTTGATTCCCTGCCCAAACCAGCCACCCACCAGTTCCACAAACTCCAGCCTGGCGACTACATCCTGGTGAGAAACCTGAGGAAGCGCAGCTGGAGAGACTGTTGGAGCTTTTGCAGTAAGTACAGGTTGTCAAATTGTATATAAGCTAAGAAGGCAAAATATTGTGTAATGGGAAAATGATCTTTTCCTCTTTCACACACTTGTTTCTTTTATTTGTCCTTGACCGCAGCAGAATGATATGCAGGACCATCTGTATGTAATGTTTTCAACTGATACAATTGTCTTATACAGAGACAACTCTGTTTTCTGGAAAACCAGTAAAATGCTGATTCATGTTAGACGACTCACTCTCTGTGAGCCAGTGTTTCATTTCTCTTATCTGCTGTGATTTCAGTATAAATTCTAAGCCTGTCTACTTATCAGGGGGATTGCTCATGTAACTCTGGACAGACAGACTTGCATGTCCATTCCACCTTTTGTACAAAAGATGACTCTGAACTCTTTTTTCCTTTTTCCTTTAATAAATCACCAAAAGACATCTGTTGTTTTCTCAACCTTATTCCACAATAATATATATATTTTTTTTCAACGACAATTCTTGGTGTCAGAAGTGGGATCGAAGATCGACGGCTGGACCCGGCTGAAGGACAAGGGTGTGATCAACCAGTCCGCTCCATTAAAGGTCTCCTCTTCCCCACATTTTCTTGTAGGATTGTCCGATGCCGACTCTCCAATCGTCATCTCGATCCAACGTACTCAAATAACCTCCAAACGGTAAAATTATTACAAATTTATTAAATTAAGAGAAAACATTTTGTAACAGTGTCTAAAGGTGATTTTTGATTGTAACAAGGCCTAGACCAGGAATGGTCAATGATTATTACCATAAGTCAGGATTGACTGAGCAGGATTGCCATAAAATGAGTAATAATAATTTCTGAATAGGCTTTGTGAAATTAAAAGGAAGTTTTTTCTTTTGTTTCAAGTCTGGACTGGATTGTCGTAATCTTAAAACCGAGACCGGATGGTCCTAAAATTATTAATACGGCTGGATTTGTAAGTTAACAAAATGTGTGTGTGAAAAATTACCGGTAATAAAATGTGACATCAATGGAAAACCTCTGTCATTTATGGTTGACTCTGGGGCCACAAACTCTCTGATCAGAAAAGACCAAATTCAAACTGCATTAAATGGCAAAACACCTCACTCCATTAGTGCGAGTGGACAGACTATCAGTGTCCACTACACATAGCTTTCTGTTGTCTGAGTTGTGTCCAGTGAATCTAATAGGTCGTGACCTAATGTGCGCACTAGGAATTACAGTTACCAGTCTCATTGTGGGCCAAACACAAATATGATGTAGGTTTAATTAGAAACTGTAAACCTCTCCAACTAACTCCAAAGTCCGAATACAGACCAAAAGCACGTCAATATCCTCTTAAGCCTGAAGCTGAACAGGGGATAAAACCAGTCTTTGACTCTTTACTGAAAGCAGGTGTAATTGTTGAGTGCTCTGACTCTCCCTGCCGTACTCCAATTTTTCCTGTAAAAAAGATCAGACCACAGGAAATGCCCACTGAGTGGCGTTTTGTCCAAGACCTGCGTGCTGTGAACGATGCTATTCACTCTCCAGCACCAATCTGTCCCAATCCATACACCATCATGTCACAAATTCCAACAACCTCAAAATGGTTCTCTGTGGTTGACGTTTCAAATGCTTTTTTCTCTGTACCTGTACATCCAGACTCCCAGTTTTGGTTTGCCTTGACGCAGGAAAACTCTATTCCTGGTCTCGAATGCCACAAGGCCTAAATTGCGCTCCTAGCGTTTACTGTCAGGCACTACGTGACAGTCTCTCTCATTTGACACTTCAACACTCTGCCATTTTGCAGTACGTTGATGATATCATGCTCTGTTCAGACACAAAGGAGCAGTGTGAGACTGACACGCTGCTTCTATTAAACCACCTAGCTGAGCAGGGCCACAAGGTTTCACTTTCTAAAATTCAGTTTGTAAAACAGAAAGTTCAGTTTCTAGGTCATGTCATCACTCACTCAGAAAAAAGCATTACTACAGACAGGGTGACAGCCATTGCCAACTTTCCAAAACCATTGACTAAGAAACAAATGCTGTCTTTTCTTGGCATGTGCTCCTACTGCAGATCTTTTATTCCAAATTAATCCACTGTAGAACGCCCAATACGTGATCTTACTCGGAAAAAAGACATGACACTTCACTCCAAACTCACTTGGACATCTGAGGCTAACTCTGCATTTACTCATTTGAAACTGCTATTACAGACAGCCCCTGCATTGGCATTGCCTAACCCTGACGAGCCTTTCTTCCAATTTGTTGACGAACGTGATGGTTGTATGAATTCTGTTCTCGCCCAAAAACAGGGACAGCTGCTGAAGCCTGTGGGTTACTTCTCTACACACCTTGATCCTGCTAGAGGCCACCCACCATGTCTCCGTGCTTTAGCAGCCTGTGAAGCAGCAATAATTGCCTCTCGTCACTATGTAGGCTACAGTTATCTCACCCTTTTTGCTCCACATGCTGTCTCCAACATTCTGACTGAACAAAAGACAGCTCACTTGACCCCTGCTCGTCAGCTCCGTTACAACACCACCTTCTGAACCGACCGAATGTTGAGGTTAAACGTTGTAACACTCTCAACCCTGCTACACTCCTGCCTCTTCCAGAGGAGGGAGAACCTCACTGTTGTCTCTCTGAACTTGACCTTATCTGTCTGCCAAGGCTTGATTTGACTGACACTCCTCTTTCTAATCCTGAACTTATTTTTTATGTAGATGGTTCAGCTTCCAAGGACCCAACCACTGGCCCTGCACACGTTGGATATGCAGTGTTGGATGATCATGCAACAGTGACGTCATCTCTCTCTCAGTCCTCGGTTATTGGCGCAAGCAGCAGAACTAATTGCCCTGACCAAAGCCTGTCAATTGGCATCTGGTAAAACAGTTAACATTTACACAGACAGTCAATATGCATTTGGTGTTCTACACAAGCACGCAGCACTTTGGCGCCACAGACAATTCCTCAAATCTGATGGCAAACCCATTTCACACAAAGATTTGATTTCTGAGCTCTTAGATGCAGTGCTACTCCCATCCGCCGTGGCAGTATGTAAGTGTTCTGCACATACCTCTGCCAAAGACACAGTCTCTCTAGGTAATGCACGAGCAGACGCAGCTGCAAAGCAGCGTCACTCACACCCTACGTTGTTACATTACTCTCCCAGACAACGGATCAAACCTGCACCCACTCTGACATTGTTTCACTTTCGGATTTGGCTCGCATCTCCACTCCAGCAGACAAAGCTGCTTGGAAAAAGAAAAACTGTACAATCACAAATGGTGTTTGGATGGGCCCTAATGGCAATCCATGTCTTCCTCAAGCCCTCTTCCTGCCTTTTGCAAAATTGATACATGGCGTTGACCATGTATCAAAGGAGAATGAGAAAAGACCTTCAAAGACATTGGTTTACCGTGGGGTTTAACAAATTTGCTGAAGATTTTTGCTCAAAATGCTTTATCTGCTTAACCAACAATTCTAAAGGTAACCCTACAACAAAACAGACGTTGGAGGTCACAACCCACCTCCAGGCCTTTTGGCCACATTCAAATGGACTTCATTGAGTTAACACCCTGCGAAGGCAAGAAATACTGTCTTGTAATAGTTGACATGTTTTCAAAGTGGGTAGAAGCATTCCCAACAAAACACTGCACTGCTGACACAGTAGCAAAAATCCTCTTAAGAGAAATAATTCCTCGCTGAGGACTTCCGAACCTAATTACGAGTGATAATGGTACTCATTTTGTAAATGACATTCTGAAAACATTGAGTGAACACGTAAAATTTGACCTGAAAACTCACTGCTCTTACCCTCCAGCTTCTGGAGGAGCTGTAGAAAGAGAAAATGGCACTCTGAAACGCAAATTGGCAAAAATATCTGAATCAACCAAGCCTCTCCCATGGTACCTCTAAAATGGTCGTTGCGTAAGGGCGCCGCCATACGGTGATTTTACAGCGAAATACAGCGATATACCTCCGTCCACCAGAGGGCAGGCTCCAAAAGCGGAAATATAAGGAGAAACCTAATGACGACTTTACAAGAGTAAAACTCATGTTTACAGCCTGGTACAAAAGATGGCTCCGGTCTCTAGAGCTAAGTTTTTACTACATGACAACTCTGGGGGGGGTGAATTTTTGATTAATATGTTTGTTTATGCTATATAAAAACTATTGTTTTACTATGGAAAAAGCCCGGATGTAACGGCCATTTTATTGCCCATTCGTAATGACAATATTGGTGAATAGGGGACCAATGGGCGGATATCATCCATAATTAGGGGCGGCAGTAGCTCAGTGGTAGAGCGGCCGTCCTTCAACCAGAAGGTAGTAGGATCGATTCCCGCTCGCCCCACAGTTCATACTGTTGTTGTGTCCTTGGGCAAGACACTTAAACCCACCTTGCCTCTAGTGACTGTAACACTGGTAATGTAATGTAAGTCGCTTTGGATAAAAGCGTCTGCTAAATGAATAAATGTAAATGTAAATGTAATTATACTATCTATGGAATCAACAGATAAAACCTGGGTAAAATGTCTGCCTATTGCTTTGATGTACCTGAGGACGAGAGTGCGCGCGCAAAATAAACTTTCTCCCTTCAACATCAGGCTCCAGCCTCTAACATCGGGCTCCTGCCTCTAACATCGGGCTCCAGTCTCTAACATCGGGCTCCAGTCTCTAACATCGGGCTCCTGCAGCCTCTAACATCAGGCTCCAGTCTCTAACATCGGGCTCCTGCAGCCTCTAACATCGGGCTCCTGCAGCCTCTAACATCGGGCTCCAGTCTCTAACATCGGGCTCCTGCAGCCTCTAACATCAGGCTCCAGTCTCTAAAATCGGGCTCCAGCCTCTAACATCGGGCTCCTGCAGCCTCTAACATCAGGCTCCAGTCTCTAACATCGGGCTCCTGCAGCCTCTAACATCGGGCTCCTGCAGCCTCTAACATCGGGCTCCAGTCTCTAAAATCGGGCTCCAGCCTCTAACATCGGGCTCCTGCAGCCTCTAACATCGGGCTCCAGTCTCTAACATCGGGCTCCTGCAGCCTCTAACATCGGGCTCCTGCAGCCTCTAACATCGGGCTCCAGTCTCTAAAATCGGGCTCCAGCCTCTAACATCGGGCTCCTGCAGCCTCTAACATCGGGCTCCAGTCTCTAACATCGGGCTCCAGTCTCTAAAATCGGGCTCCAGCCTCTAACATCGGGCTCCAGCCTCTAACATCGGGCTCCAGTCTCTAACATCGGGCTCCAGTCTGTAACATCGGGCTCCAGTCTCTAAAATCGGGCTCCAGCCTCTAACATCGGGCTCCTGCAGCCTCTAACATCGGGCTCCAGCCTCTAACATCGGGCTCCTGCAGCCTCTAACATCGGGCTCCTGCAGCCTCTAACATCGGGCTCCAGCCTCTAACATCGGGCTCCTGCAGCCTCTAACATCGGGCTCCAGCCTCTAACATCGGGCTCCAGTCTCTAACATCGGGCTCCAGCCTCTAACATCGGGCTCCAGTCTCTAACATCGGGCTCCAGCCTCTAACATCGGGCTCCAGCCTCTAACATCGGGCTCCATCCTCTAACATCGGGCTCCAGCCTCTAACATCGGGCTCCAGCCTCTAACATCGGGCTCCAGTCTCTAACATCGGGCTCCAGTCTCTAACATCGGGCTCCAGCCTCTAACATCGGGCTCCAGCCTCTAACATCGGGCTCCAGCCTCTAACATCGGGCTCCAGCCTCTAACATCGGGCTCCAGCCTCTAACATCGGGCTCCAGTCTCTAACATCAGGCTCCTGCCTCTAACATCGGGCTCCAGTCTCTAACATCGGGCTCCAGCATCAAATACCACCTTCCTCCTGCCTCAGTGTCCAGTCCATCTGCAGCTTCCACCACCAAGCAGCACCTCCAGTCTCCAGCCTCACCCTCCAGCTTCAGTGAACTGACAGATGTTTTTAGAAGTATGACCAACATTAATTTACTCATTTCACTTATTATGTTATGTATGCATTTGTACTAACAGACTTTTTTTTATCACTGGAAGGTGTCAAGGCCCTGGTTACAGCCTCCACTAGTCACAAATGTCAAACCACCAGCTAAAGACAGTGACTTCCAGCACTGCCAAGGTACAGATGTTTACACAAAGCCTTCTTTAATCCACAATCCCTTAACAGAAAAATATGAGTTTTTGAATCTATATGTTTTTATATTTTGTAGTGTGAAGACGTCGTCAGAAACCAACCTACCTTTGAGTCATTCCCTCTGAACTGCAACCAGAAAAGCCTCTAAAGCCTTGACTTGGGGCGGCAGTAGCTCAGTGGTAGAGCGGCCGTCCTTCAACCGGAAGGTAGTAGGTTCGATTCCCGCTCGCCCCACAGTTCATACTGTCGTTGTGTCCTTGGGCAAGACACTTAACCCACCATGCCTCCAGTGTCTGTAGCACTGGTGTATGAATGTGTGTGACAGCAGAGGTGTGTTTGGTGGTGGTCGGAGAAGGTTGAGCGCCGTGTGTATGGCAGCCCCCATCTCTGTCTGTCCCAGGTGTGAATGTGTGTGAATGGGGTGAGTGGAAGCATGATGTAAAGCGCTTTGGGTGCCCGAGAAGGGTGCAAAAATGCGCTATATAAATGCATTACCATTTACCATTTGACCAAAAACTGTTAAAATCTTTTATAAATAAAGTTTTTTAGATTTTCTTAAAACAAACAGTATTTTCTGTTCTGTGTTTACAAAGGTATTTAAAACTGAAAGTTTCTCCTCCACACATGCTTTACTCGGTCAAAGAGTGACATAAGTAAATAGTGATCTGTGTTAGAGGAACTCAGGATTATTTGTATATTAGAGGCACTCAGTCAAAAGAACCACATCTGTAGATTTAGATTAGAATATATTAGTATATCTAATGCATATTCAAAGCAATTTTTTCTATTCATCAGATATTTAGAAATACAAAGAGAGTGTATTGTTCATACCATAGAGAAATAAATTGTTTACTAGTGATTTGTAAAAACCATGGTAAAAAAGTGCTTTGAGTGCTATAGAAATAAATATATAAAATAATAAAATAACAGGTGTTTGCTGTCCTCTGGTGGAGATTTGTCAGTTAAACACAAACAGAGTTTTTTACTCACCCTGGTCGTTTCCACTGCACTCTACCAGGAGGTGGTTTCCTGAAGAACAGAGATGCTTGGCGGCTGGAAAATCTGGATCCTCAAACAGTTTTTGTCTTTAATGCAAGCCCTCTTCAGCTCAGCCTAGTGCTGGTTTTGTACGGAGCAGGAGAGGAAAACATGGCCCAGATGCTGAAGGCTCACAGCTGCAGACTGAGCACAGATACCAGACATGATGTGACTTTGAACTAGAGGAAATACAACTAGTGGGCCGGGCGCTGCTCTAACCTCTCATAAATTATTGATTGAATTATGGATAGGAATATATCTTGTAAATCTAAGATAACTGTTGGGCCCCAAATCTAGGGTTTTTATCTGATGGTCATACAGAATGTGTCTATAGAGTCAGATGGTTTATATTCTCAAAGGAACATAGACTTTTATTTAAACGTTTACACACTGGCCCATTAAATCTTGGAGGACTTTCATTTCCCATGACATCCCAAAAACTCACTACAATGACACAGATTTAATACATGGATTTAATTCATTGTACTAAGTATCCTGGTTTTAATGGTGTTGCTTATTGTTGAACCCTAATACACAGCTGCAAGAGTTACTTTTACCAAATGAGTCAGATATTTCTGAAAATGTTTTGTTGTGTCCAGGTGTGTCTTAAAACAGCCTGGATAGTCCGTTATGAAGTGATAAAGTATGTTATATTGTACAAAACAATTGCCCACGGCAGTAGCTCAGTGGGTAGAGTGGTCGCCTTCAACTGGAAGGTAGGCGGTTCGATTCCCGCTCTCCCCACAGTTCATACTGTCGTTGTGTCCTTGGGCAAGACACTTAACCCACCTTGCCTCCAGTGGCTGTAACACTGGTAATTACATTAGAACAATGGAAGTCGCTTTGGATAAAAGCGTCAGCTAAATGAATAAATGTAAATGTAAACATGACTCTAAAGCTATGATCTAGCCTCCAAACAGAGCGAGAAGAAAAGGTTTAAGTTTGTTCTTCTTCCGGCTCCTGAGGAATGTGAGTAGGTATTCTACCTGTTTGTGCTGCCCACACACTGGCCTCTTTCACCATGTGTATATGCTGAGCCACGGCCGGGTCACTTTAGGGCCTATTTATATTGTTTACTCTTGAATAAGTCATAGTTAAATGTCCTAAAAACTTAATGCTGGATGGAAAAATAAAGTCCTCTGTAGAGCTCAGTGTTATGTGTTGTTTGAGAGTGCCTGAATAATGTCATCAGGCGGGTTATTCTCAGTTTGTCATCTGCATTTTAACCATGCTGCATAATGACAAGGTGAATATCTGTGGCACTAGTTCTACAAACATTTGTTTAGTGTGTAGTGAGATACCATCACCAACAATGTAACTTGACTACTACTTTACTATTTACATGACATAAGATAAAAAAGTTAAAAAAGCACAACTTAACCACTGCCAACAGCAGTAAATCCATGTCAAAGCAAGGCTGAGGAAAGGTTTTAAAAGGATCAGAGGTGGAGTGAGAGCAAAGATGAATTTGAAGTTATTATAAAAAATGTATAAAAATGTGAATTACAATCCCAGTTAGGTCTTACAGCTTCTCTGGTGTCATAAAGGAGCTAAAGAATGACCTGAAGGGGACAAAGAGCAAAAGCACATTTCTTTGGGCTGTATGAAGCTTCCCAAACAATTTCACCATTACAAACCAAAACAGACACTGGTTTTTAGGTTATTTAATGCAACACAGTTGAGTTTATCTGGTCTGTGCCACAAACAGCTTTATCATAAGCTAAAAAAAACTACAACACATTTTTTGAAATAAAACAATAACTGATATGTGATTTAATTGTGTCCTACAATGTGCTTTAGTTCTATCCACAGGACCCACAACCCATTTATAACCACATTGTTTGAAAAGGACTCCACAAACTACAGTTGTTTTGACATTATGTTTCAGACTGTATCAAATATCTTGGAAAGTATAACAATTAAGAGCCTTTTGGCAACATTCACAAAATTGTAAACGTTTCACTGTGACAGCTTTTTGGTCACGCTCTATCACAAATCATAATGACACCATTTTCCTTCAAACTTCTTTATACAGGATGTACATTAGGATGCCACGTGCACCCCAATTATGGTGGCAATTATACACGTGGCAGAGTGGTTAGCACTCCTGCCTCACAGCAAGAAGGTGAGTTCAAAACCCGGCCGACTCAAACATCCTTGGCCGACTCTGGTCTTCCTGTGAGGAGTCTGCATGTCCTCAGGCTTACTCCCACCGTCCAAAGACATGCATGTATAGGTTAACTGGCAACTCTAAAGTGTCCCTAGTGAATGAAAGTGAGAGTGAATAGATGTCTGTCACTGTCTATGTGTAAATGTCAGCCCTGCGTCTAACTGGCCATTGTCAGTTTTCAACAGTGGTATTAATGGAAAAATGTAAAAAATAATACAGCTCTCCCTTTTCATCCATCCATCTTCTACCGCTTATCCGGGGCCGGGTAGCGGGTCAGCAGTCTAAGCAGAGACGCCCAGACCTCCCCCTCTCCAGAGGGGTGTCCTCCCGGTGGGACATGTCCGAAACACCTCCCTAGGGAGGCGTCCAGGAGTCATCCAATACAGATGCCCAAGCCACCTCAGCTGGCACTTCTCGATGTGGAGGAGCAGCAGCTCTACTTTAAGCTCCCCCCGAGTGATCGAGGTCCTCACCTTATCTTTAAGGGAGAGCCCCGCCACCCCGCGGCGAAAGCTTGTTTTCGGCCGCCTGTATCCGGGATCTTGTTCTTTGCAGCTCAGCTCCTTCTTTACCACGACAGACTGGTACATCGTAGGGCTGTTTCGAATGCCATTTTTTGAGCTTCGAAGCTTAGGTGGCAATCAATATCGAATATTCGAAGCCTCGGTGGGTGGGGCTAAATATATAATAATAGTGTCGGTTTGCATTTGTATCATCTTTCACAACTTCACGTTTTACTCTTCAGCATCGTAAATGTGTTGCGGCAGACCCAGTGGAGTGCAGTGTTGCATTTGGTGCAATATGATCAGGTGGCACACATTCTTTAAATATTAATAAACATTTAATAATCTTTTAAATAGAACAGTTTCCGGTACACATTACACGGGCAGGTTTATGCTCCAAAAACGAACAGTGCATAAGTGATACAAAACACAAAGTCTGTTGAGAGCAAGAACTTTAATACGGTATTAATAACGAACATTTCTTGGAGAGAGGCCTTAATTTAAAGTGCTCCCAAACAGCTGAGGTCTTGGGCATTTTGTACCTATTCAGTATGAGATGAAATAAATCACTACGTTCGCCAGGGCGGTTCAAGCATGAGTGAGAATGAGTCCGCTGGAAGTCCGTGTTGAAAAAAAAAGAATATTCGAATCTCAAAACTGAAAATCGAATGCCACCCCACCGAACGAATATTCGATTATTCTAGTACAGCCCTAGTACATCGACCGTATCACTGCAGAAGCTGCACCAATCACTGCACTAGGTCTAGATGTCTGGAGTAAGTATGGTGTCTTATCTGTTGCTCCTTCTCATACTGTAGTTATTTTTGTAGTATTTTTAAACAAGTTCATTGCCACAATAAATTATAATAAATGAAATTCACCTAAAACCATAACATTCCTTGTTCTTTTTTTATAAAGCGCTTTTCCACCTACTGTAGCGCTTTACATACATTCAGCTATTTACCAGTGTTACAGCTGGAACTCAACTGTAGGCAAGGTAGGTTAAGTGTTTTCGAGCGGGTATTAACGGAAAAATAAAATAATACAGATCTAGGAACTTTTTTTTTTAAAGAACCACAACTGTAATTATAAATTAGCATATATTAGTTTTATTAATTCATTACTGACAAATGGAGTTTGCTGCCCTCTGGTGGAGATACACATTATACAATAGATTTAAAAGATCGCTTTTACACTGAATTGAAAAGATAGTCTGATGAATGCTATTTTGGGACTATTGCCTGACAAATATGTTGTACTGCAAATTTACATTGCCCATCAGTTAATTGGTCATTATGTAATACTCTATAGTATACAGTACTTTTTCATAATTCATAACGTCACACTGATAAACACACTGGACATGTCTGGGGTTCCATTTGTGCCAAAATGATGTTTATGTGTACATTGCATATGTATTTGAGAGGTGTTTTGTCTGTGTAAATTACCGGTGAGCTTTATTTGTGTCCAGTCGTTGCACTTGCTGTCATGACTATGCTCTTCCTGTTGTGCAGCTTCACAAAAAAGGGCTTCACAGCCTCCACAAGACAGCATCCCCTGTCCTAGAACCCTGCATCAGGGTTAAGACTGTATTTACAAATATTATGATTTTCACACCACAACAACATTATAAACCTTTATTAAAAGCATGCAACTGAAGAAATCCCGGTGTGGAAATAGGCCCCCTGGGCATTATAAACAAGCCTGGACACATTTGACCATTTTTAAGTCATCAAACAATAGTTGCTGTAAAGTACAGGGTGGTAGTGAGTTTTTTTTAATTTGATTTAATATTGTGGTCACTACTGTAGCAAGTGATTAGGCATATTCTTTGTACTAGAAATCTAAATCCAACTCTTTTAATCCCCATGCACGGACATGCAGTTGATAGGTCACTTCATATTAGTTGATTTGGACCTCTTCTGCCCTTGACTGATTGCAGAGCAGTCAGGAAGGTGGAGTTCTTGTGACATCCCGTCTTGTCTCAGACGTCCACTGGCTGCTCTGTTGTTCCAAAACAGATGTGAGAATTTGCCTCCACGATTTGTGTTGAACTGAAGGAAGTACTAAAGTATTTGGCTGGTGGGTGCTTCTCTGTACACTTTTCCACATACTGTAGGTCTTTGTGATCACTTGGCACCACCTGAGACGAAAAGAAAACAACCACCAAATGTCAAATGTTCATATTATTCATAGTACTGCTAATCTCAAACTGCTGCCGAGTTGAAACCAGATGCAAAATGTGCCTGTGGAAAACTCACATTTATTAGGTGGTATTCTTTGTTTTGTAATATTTTGTAAATATGTCAATTGGCAAGTAAATGCTTAGAAGGGGTGCTTAAAGATGGCTTCACTCAACTATGAACCTATACACAAATTACAAACACTTGTATCTGTGCTTTAATGTAGTGGTCTTTCTAAAAGTTTAGCTTTATCCACTGCCGAAAGTAATTGGCCTTGGACCCAAAAAAAGTTTGTATTTTTTTTTGTTTTGTTTTTAAACGGTGACTATTGGTTCAAGTTTGAATGTATCTGAATCTCCTACCAGATGGCAGCAGTTCAAAGAGTGCATGTCTGGGCTGAGTGTGGTCTCTTACAGACTGGAGGTGTACTGGAGAGAGGGCAGGGTGGCTCCCAATGATCTGCCCCACTGTTCTCACAGTAGACTGCAGTGAGGTCCGGTCTCGTTTGTGTGATGGAGGTGCACAGAACGGAGTCAATCAACTCAATGTACCACAGGATCAGACTGTGCCTCCTCAGCAGCAACAGAAGCTTCTTCAAGGTGGAGGTAATGTTGGTTACCCCTTCCGGTCGTGAGAGATGGTGGTTCCCAGGAATATGGAGGTCTCTACTTGTGACACAAAAACAAACAGAGGGAGGCGGATTTATTTGGTTTACAAGCTCAGAAACATAAATCAAAAGGCTTCACTGGTCCGGTGAAGTAGTTAGCATAAACTGACCTATGTTTACTCACAAAATGATATGTTAATTCCCCTGCCTTAACATTATTATTTATTTAACATTATTAGACATGTAACGTTGGTTCATGGCTATTAGTCTTTTCTTAAATCCCAAGAATATCTTCTCTTTTATCTTTACATGTAAAGCTGTAAGCAAACATGGAAAATGCAACAATTACAATTGTACACATTGTTGTGAGTGTAGGCTAGAGCTGACTGAGCAATATTTGCTGCCTAAACCAGCCTTTCTCAAAGTGGGTGAGGCTAAAAAATTTAAAAAATGCTTTTGCGTTGGCTTGCACTGAGCCAGAGACAGGCGCGCTCAGAGCTGTCATATATCACAACTTTCTGAACTGCGCCCGATTGTTATAAAGGTGTTTAATCGTGACAATCGGAATATCAGAACTGAGCTTCAAGCCTGGCGTAGCTACAACACCAAGTACAGGGAGGCGACTGAGGACTATGGACCAGGAGCCTGTGTCTGCCTCTCATCCATACCTGCCAGGATAGGGCGGATGTGCGCGTCGCACCAGGCTCACGTCTCATTGATTGTGGTCACCCCCACCCCTGGCTTGTGTGAGCGCGTATGTGCGCTGCATGCGCGCATGTAGATCTTTCTCCATCTCTCGTTGCGGATTATTTTTTGTGTGTGTGGGTGTGTGTGCATGCGCATATAGCACGGATGAAAACAAGCACTATATGGAAAAACATTCCTGCTTATCTCTGTTGCATGGAACATGGATCTTTTTCTTATCGTATTGTATCTGATTTTATTTATTTTTGTTATGTCTGCCCCTTTTTATTTTATTTTAACTGCATCCTGCACTTCAGTTTAGTTCTCCTGGTCAGGATTTGTTGTTGGGTTCTTGTATTGTGTGGTCCACCTCTTATGGTTTTATGGCATTTGTGTCTCTGATTAATTATTTTGTGAATTACTTTGCAAACCTGTGTTTTTAAAGGTGCTATAAAGTTGTTATTATTATTGTTATTGTTTTTTACAGTTCGTATTATGCTCTGTTCATTACTGTCCTGTCTAAATAAACAGGACATTTGCATTTAAATTTGGGTTATGCAGTGTTTTAAAATTATATTTTAAACTGGTGTGCCTTGAAATTTTATGCATTTTTGAAAGGTGCCCTGACTGAAAAAAGTTTGAGAAAGGCTGGCCTAAACAATCCAAATGAAATAACAGTTCAACAAATTAAGCATTGGACACTGCAATGTTGTCTGCATAGACAATTTTTTTATTTCTTGTTTTAGGTAGAGGCTTGTAAATCATGGAATCCAAACTAGCCTGATTAGCATCACAAAACACCGCTAGCATACGGCGCTAACGAACGCAAACGCTTGGCGCAGTTACTTTACGTTTTGTCTTTAGCAACATTTACATTTCTAGATTAATGGAATTACTGAAAAGCATTCTAGACCGACTAAAAATTAATTCATATCGCAAGTAATAGCGACTCACAGCCTTACCTGGCTCACGACTTCTCCGTATCTGCGTAACTTCGGCCATGACACTTCACAATGAACTTGTTCTTAAGGAGCAATACCGCCACCTACTGTCCTGGAGTATCACAGGAACAACGTTGCCGTTTTTTAGGTACAACAGCTTTTCTTTTCTTTATTTCTGCGAAACAGAGTCAATATGAGCTCAACACTGGTGTCCAGGTAGATTATAAAACGGCCAGTTTGTGCGCAGTGCAGTCATTTAATGAACAGAGGATGTTACATCCTGTAATATTCCCTGGATATGGATCTATTCTGGGCAATTCGCACTTGAAAATCACGTCAAATCATGTAATTGCCCCTTTGACCATGTGTCAGCCACAGCTTTACTGTTTATAAGTGCGCCTACTGTAGCCTGTTAGGCCTCTAAAATGTCATATAATATTGAGGAAATAAAGAAAAGATTTATAAATGCAGCTGATCTACCTATAGAAAATACACCCACAAAAAAAAAAAAAAAAAGCTATAAAAAAAAGTTCCCTTTTTTAGTTTTTTTTTCTAAGATGGCTTTGCCCCCAGGGCCCCCACCTATGCGCCTTCTAGGCCCTTTTTTCTAAAACTGGACATTTGCCAATGAATGTCCAGGGGCAGGAAGAGACAGAGGATGTTGTTATTCTGTCCCTCCACACAGGTGAGCCGGGCTCGGACTCGAACCCGCAATTTAAAGGTTAAAGGTAAGCTAAGCGCGGAGCTCTAACCGCTCAACCACTGTGCCGCACGAATGGAACATTGGCATTTTGGCCTTTTTAACCTGGTCTGGTAGTACGGCTCTGCTAAACATGGCGGGTGTGGTTGTGACAGACTCGCAATGGCAATGGATAGAAAACAGAGCCTTTTCAGGACACCTGCCCAAAAACTGCAGTATGTATTATACATCAACATTTTAGTAAATTAATAAATTACTTGACAAGTCTTTTCAAATTAAGTGAATGTATTTTCAAAGCAGCACCTTCTGAGTGCTATGTTTATTAGCATGCTAACGCATTGAACTCTGCCTTTATATCTGGATTTAAGAAATGGTCATGGAGACCTTTCAGTTGACATAAATAAACACTACTTGTGTTGTAATAATGTAGGATGGCCTGTTTATATTATGATTATGCCCATTAGGCTGTAAGTAGTAATGCAATGCTAAGATTTTTATAAGACATTGTAAACAAGGAGTATTTAGACTATTAGCGCTATTTGAGTAACCAAGACCCTGTGTGGACCATTTTATCTATTATTTTTTAAAGGAATGTATACCTATTTAATGCATTAATTACATGGACATAAACATAATGCATTTTAATGGGACCATTTGGAATTTCAATAGTTATCTTTTTTTTTTCTCACTCTTGCAGTTCAATCTCAAAAGCTACAGTAATTATGGTAAGCCTGTCTTTTATTTATTTTTAATTTCTGTCCTGGTAACTGTTTATTTTTATTATTTTTTACACTAAAGGGAAAAAAAAAATAATTTGGGGCAACTGCAGGTAAGGACCAGTGTTGCCACAGTTATTTTGAAAAAGTAACTCAGTTACTTTACAGATTACTTGATTTAAAAAGTAACTTAGTTACTTTACAGATTAATTAATTTTAAAAGTAACTAAGTTACTTTACAAGTTACTTTATTAGTTACATTCAGCAGCTGCCGACAACATAAAAATGACAACTGGTTTGGCCAACAATCACTTTATTTGAAGTGTATTTTTAACAGCAACATCAACAATCTATCTCCTGACAATTAAAGTTGAATTTAAAAACTATTTCCTGAAAAAATACATGTTTTTACAAAAAATAAAGGCAGTCTCTCTTGACTTAACATAAATACTTGTTTTAATAAAAAATAAAGGCAGTCTTTCTTGTCTTAACATAAATACTTGTTTTAATAAAAAATAAAATAGTCTTTCTTGACAAAAAATTACAAAAATAGTAACTTACAGTGACTTGGTCAAGTAACTTTAATCTGATTACTGGTTTGGAAATAGTAATGCGTTAGATTACTCGTTACTGAAAAAAGTGGTCAAAATAGAGTACTGGCATCACTGGTAAGGACGTGTTTTTTTGGCATGTACTGTCTGAAGCTACATCTGCCTCTGAATGGAGAGAGCTGCTCATCCACACAGATGTCGCCGTCTGGGTTGAACATCGGCAGGCGCTGCGTCCACATATGCCAGACTTTGCGGAAGGCAGCCAGCTTGTCATCACAGCGTTGGGATAGCTTGACGTCGAATCAGAGTGTTCAGGTAACAATGGTGAAACCTCTTTTGGGACATTGTAGCCTGAAAAGCATTTACAAAAATGCTTGAACACCGTTCTAGGAGCTTTGGTCGTGTGAGTCATTGAAAATATCAGTAACCACAAAAGACAAAGCCTGACTTTTTAAAAAGTTTTTCTTTCTTATTTTAGGCAGGAAACATATGCGGGGATACCATGCAACAATCGTTTTTGGAGTGGACATACTGTAAGCATGAAAAAGAGAAGAATTTAAACATTGAGCATTTCTGCTGTCCAGCTTGTAGACCAGATATATCGGCAAAGAATATTATTATATAGATTTTATTTGTTTTAGAAGTAATCAAAATGTTAAACTAAAATACTATATAATATATATATATATATATTTATATTTATTTTTTTTTTTTTCCTCACAGACTGGCTGGAAATTGGATTATCTGCTGACTCCAAATTTGTTACACAAAGCTAAACAATACATGAGCTCATCCTCTGAATTCATGAAGGCAAATGTTACAGCGCATGTCTCCATGGGTCCAGATGAACAGTATGAAGAAAGCTGGTACCGACAAACTACTGACCGACTCATTCTGGAAGGACTGTACTTTAACCAAGATTTTGCGCTTTTAATGTTTCCATGTTTCCACAAACTGTCAAAGTTCTACAAAATCCAAAACTCAGCTCCGCACGTCTCAATAGCCAAACCACAAAACAAACAATGACGTGATGTTGGTCTTTTTATGGCAAAATGTTTAAAAGCTACAGATTGGAAACAATAGATAATCCAGACATTTACCACTCTTACAAACTTGACACATGCTATGTGCCATTCACTGCAGGAGTCAATTGTAACCGCTCCTGCTACCTTCTTCCTCAAAATGACTCCACCCCATCTTCCTGTCACACACTCGCAAAAGTCGATGCTCAGTCTCTCACACCCAGTGATGTGTCTCCACTGTTAACACAGTTACCAGACTCATTGTGGGCCAGACACAAATATGATGTAGGCTTAATTAAAAACTGTAAACCTCTCCTACAGTCATCTCACTCTTTTTGCGCCACATGCTGTCTCCAACATTCTGACTGAACAAAAGACAGCTCACTTGACCCCTGCTCGTCAGCTCCGTTACAACACCACCTTCTGAACCGACCGAATGTTGAGGTTAAACGTTGTAACACTCTCAACCCTGCTACACTCCTGCCTCTCCCAGAGGAGGGAGAACCTCACTGTTGTCTCTCTGAACTTGACCATATCTGTCTGCCAAGGCTTGATTTGACTGACACTCCTCTTTCTAATCCTGAACTTATTTTTTATGTAGATGGTTCAGCTTCCAAGGACCCAACCACTGGCCCTGCACACGTTGGATATGCAGTTGTGGATGATCATGCAACAGTGACGTCATCTCCTCTCAGTCCTCGGTTATCGGCGCAAGCAGCAGAACTAATTGCCCTGACCAAAGCCTGTCAATTGGCATCTGGTAAAACAGTTAACATTTACACAGACAGTCAATAGGAAAACCAAGAGGAAACAAAATAATATAATATATACATAATTTTCATAAAATCATTCTGTTTTTATTGTTTATATTAATTATTCAGTTTTATTGTACTAAATTTGATCATATCATAGGCACTAAGTTTAAAATACCAGTCTGTATTATACTCATGTTCACTCTGTTATGTTTTATAATTATTGCATCTTATTTGTTGGCATTTTGTAAAAGTAACAAAATTTATACTGACAGCGTTAAAATAAACTTGAACAACAATAGCGAGAGCCTTCAAGGTCACCAAATTTACTAATCTCCACGTAAAGGTAACAAAATGGCAATACAAGGGACCCAAATTACAACATAAACAATAAATAAATCATAATTAAATCAACACAATTTCTTTTATTTTACCATGTACTTTCTGTGGTGTTTTATAGTGGTTTGACAAGAACTTATTGTCTGTCACTGTCTTTTAGCCAAACAACACCTGCTACACCTCAGTGACACGGAGGAGGAACAACAGTCCACATGCGCAACGGAAGAGGAGCATTTATCAGCAGAACGGATTGGTAGGGTTCAAATAATGTCTCTCCACTCTTTCATCCTTTCACAGAAAGGAGCAGCAACAGCCAGCAAATAATTAATTGAGCTAAGAGCATATCATGTAAGCCAGCCTTTAACAATGAAGAATCATGGTCTTGGATTTGCGGATTCACACTTCTAGACATCTGGAACAAGAAAGGGCAGTGAGACTCTATAAGACCAGAACAGCCTGCTCCAATCAGAGTTAGTTTCAGGTCAAATCCCTCTAGAGATAAAAGCTCAGCTCTAGTATCAGTTGATCTCAGAATTGAAAAAGTCTCTTGGAATTAAGAGATGAAATGTCTTCACCTTGAAACTAAGTCCAGATGCCTTTGCGTCAACCTTTTCTTCAAGATTACCTTGATGACCTAGAACCTTCATAGACACGACATGAACAAGTGAATCTGGTGTTCGACTCCTTCATGACACTGCTCATGACGGCTGAGGAGTGTCACCCCACCCACTGTAGTAACACAGTCACAGGTCACTCTTCTCAAAAATTGGAATTGTCCTGGTTCTGCAGTTACTGTTGCTGTCAATCTCACTCTGTTACAGAGGCTGGTCAGTCAAGACAGCCCCGTAACATCCAAATACTAGAGGTACTAGAGGTTAATTACGTCAATGGACAGATGTTGGGTTATTTAGTTTCAAAAAATCGAAAACTCCCGCACACCAACTTGCAAAAGTGAGATTTATTCAGACTCAAACAAACATAAAAACAATCTTAAATAGGGAGTGGCCAGTACCCATGGTAGTGACGTCATCCATTAAGAAAATCAGTGAGAGAAAGTGTCACCTTAGTGAACAATAATATACAAATACACCAGCTGTACATTATCATCAATAGTTAAAAATAAAAAACAGTCTTTATAGAGCGCATTAATAATAAATAAATGTGCTTTATTCTAAAATAAATAAAAGATATTTATGAATACTTATATTAAATAGATACACAGTATGATACAATTCACAGTTATTGGATTACATTTACAGCAGCGCCTGTTTTCTGTCATGTAGCCACTCAGCTCCAGCAGTGCCCCAGTAAGAGAGGAGGAACAACAGGCAACGAGCACAAGCCAGGAGCATCTATCTGCAGAGAGGACGGTAGGATCCAGCCAGGGTCAATAATACTGCTTACAATTGTGCAGCATTTGAGTGGGTTAATTAGAAATGTTTTAATGGACCATATGACTGCAGCAGTAGACACTGTATCTAAATGAAAAAAGGTCTATAACATAATTATTTAGCTATGAATATCAAAATCATAAATAGCCTTACATAGCATTACTTAAGTGTGTCTGCCTTCCAGCCCCTCAGCTCCAGCAACCCCTCAGAGATCCTGAAGAGGAGGAAGCCATCAAGCTCTGATGATGAGAGTCCATCTCCAGAGTGGCCAGGTAGGATTCAATTAGTGTTCATTAGTTTAAAACCTAGAACTGGGAGTAATACACAGTCATGGACAATTCACAATACACTGCACAAGCTAACAGCTAAAGTTGTCTACAAATGACCAAAGTGTTACTCGGTGAGTCAAGACATTAGATTATTAATAAGAAGAAGTGTGGCTGTCATTGTCTTGTAGACTTTCAGCTCTGGCAGGTCTTCGAGAGAGGAGGAACAACAGCCAACAAGCACAATCCAGGAACGTCCTTCTCCAAAATGGACAGGTAGGATCCAAACAATATTTTAAGTACAATTTGATTAGTTCTATATGAAAAGTGTCTATAACTTAATTATTTAACTAACAACGTCTATTGTGTCTGTCACTGTCTTGTAGGCTTTCAGCTCTTTAGTCTGAGAAAGGAGGAACAACGGCCACCAGGCACAAGTCAGGAGAGTCTCCCTGCAGAGAGGACAGGTAGGATTCAATCAGTGTCAATATTAGACAATTACTCTAGTTATAAATGAAAAGTGTCTATAACACAATTAATAAACTTAATGTTGTGTCGGTCACTGTCTTGTAGCTCCTAAGCTTAAAATATTTATGCATTAATTCAATAGTCTGAATTGAAAAAAAGAAATAAGGCACTTTTACAAGAGCCTCCACACAGGAGCAGGATTCAGTCAGGGCTAATATTGCAGCGCATAATTAGACTAGCTTTATAAGAAAGGGGTCTATAACATAATTGTTAAGCTATGTAAAGTCACATAACAAACTGATGCGGGTGTTATACAGTCTAACATCACCAATGTATACTTAAAGTGTGTCTGTCACTGTCTTGTAGCCCCTCAGCTCCAACAGCCCCTCATCGAGTCATCAAGCTCAAGTGAAGACAGTCCATCTCCAGAGTGGCCAGGTAGGATTCTGTTTATGTTCTATAGAGATTAGAATTTAGTATGATAGTTTTATATGTGTTATTTTTCTTAAGTCAGTGTACAGCACTCTGTAAATAAACTAGCAGGAGAAGGCTATAAAAGATAACAAAGTGTTTTCAGATGCCAATATCCTCTGTTCAGAATGTAATTAAGAAATGGCAGTCATCAGGAACAGTGGAAGTTAAAGCAAGATCTGGAAGACCAAGAGAAATATCAGACAGAACGGCTCGCAGGATTGTGAGAAAAGTAAGTCAAAACCCACGTTTGACTGCACGATCCCTCCAGAAAGATCTGGCAGACACTGGAGTTGTGTTACACTATTCGACTATAAAGAGATACTTGTACAAATATGGACTTCATGGAAGAGTCATCAGAAGAAAACCCCTTCTACGTCCTCAACACAAAAATCAGCGTTTGAAGTTTGCCAATGAACATATAGACAAGCCTGATGCATTTTGGAAACAAGTTCTGTGGACCGATGAGGTTAAAATAGAACCTTTTTGGCCGGAATGAGCAAAGGTATGTTTGGAGAAGAAAGGGCACAGAATTTAATGAAAAGAACCTCTGTCCAACTGGATCGATCATGTTTTGGGGTTGTATTGCAGCCAGTGGCACAGGGAACATTTCATGAGTAGAAGGAAAATTTGGATTCAATAAAATTCAAATAAATAAATAAAATTTCAGCAAATTTTGGATGCTAACTTGATGCCATCTTTGAAAAAGCTGAAGTTAAAGAGAGGATGGCTTCTACAAATGGATAATGATCCTAAACACACCTCAAAATCCACGGTGGATTACATCAAGAGGCATAAACTAAAGGTTTTGCCATGGCCTTCACAATCTCCTGACCTCAACATGATTGAAAATCTATGGATAGACCTTAAAAGAGCAGTGCGTGACAGACAGCCCAGAAATCTCAAAGAACTGGAAGACTTTTGTAAGGAAGAATGGGCAAAGATACCTCAAACAAGAATTGAAAGACTCTTGGCTCGTTACAAAAAGCATTTACAAGCTGTGATACTTGCCAAAGGGGTCAGTACAAGGTATTAACTCTGCAGGGTGCCCAAACTTTTGTTTTGTTTTGTTTTGTCATTTGATGCCTTTTGGAGATTTTTCCATCTTTTCTTGGCGTCTTTATGCACATTAATAAAATTTTTACCTGAGATGCCCAAACTTTCGATCCCCACTGTATATGAACTATAACTTGACTATTAAGCTATTAACCTCCAAGGTGATAAACCTGCTTATATACCCTTTAACTGTTTGTCAATGACCCAATTTGGTAACAGAACTGAAGCCAAACGGCAGCTATTTTTTAACATGGACAGGTGGAGTTTATGGTTGAAATAGTTCCAGAAATGATGGTTGTTGCAGTTCAAAGGCGAGCCTAAGGGGTAATGTTTTGGCCAGTGGTGAAGTGGTTTATTTTGTGATTATCATTATCTTGCAGCCTTTCCGCTCCGGCAGCCCTCAGTGAGAGAGAGAGCAGCAACAGTCAGAGGGTACAAGCCAGGAGCCTCTATCTGCAGAGAGGACAGGTAGGATTCAATCAGTGTTAGTCTGTACAATGAATGGAATAGTTCTACCAGATGGCACCGGAATTACGTAAAAAACAAAGTAAGGCTTTCACTGTGTTGTAGTCTCTCAGTTCCAGCAGCCTTTGAGTGAGAGAGGAGGAACAACAGCCAACAAGCACAAGTCAGGAGCCTGTATCTGCAGAGAGGAGGCGTTGGATCCAGTCACTGTTAATATGTAGGTGCACACAATTTTCACTACTTCTACTTCTGAAAAAAATGTAAAAGATGAATGAACATAGCACAAATGTTGCTACTGTCTTTTAGCCTCTGGGCTCAAACAGCATCTACAGCCATCTGCAGAGAGGACAGGTAGGATTCCGTCAACTAATCGTTTTTTGGCCTCATGAATAAAAATGAAGAGGTTATAAACAGTTTTTAACTAAAGTTGAGGCATGAGAGGGTTGCCAAGTGAAGTTAAAACCATTTACAGCTCACCTCATTAAAAAGATGCCTGGCCACTACACACAAGTAGCAGTATTTCACCAGTGATTTACTCATTAACTTTTCTGTATTCTGACAGGATAGAAAAAATATTGCAAGGTCTATAATGCAAAGAACTACTTGAATCGCAGTAATACAGTTTTCTATGTGATCAATATTCATACTTTGCAAGTAAAAAATTCTGTCAAATCAGAGCCTTTAATCAAACTGATGCAACTAATGTAAAAGTAATCAGCCCCAATGGATAAAAGACATAAAAAATAATTGTGGTTGTATTATCTTACTTGGCAAACAATTACATTACAAGATTACGCAATTACAACAACAACAGATTGTGAACTTTATGTCCTTGTAGCCCCTCAGTGAGAGAGAGGAGCCACAGCAGCCAACAAACATGACCCAAAAGCGTCTGTCAACACCATCAAGTTGATCTGTCCCAAATTTATTCTTCTCAAGACATATATACATGACACATATGTGCTGTTATAAAGTCTAACGTCACAAAAATGTTCCAAGAAAACAAGAAAATGTTACTCTCCTGTAGCCTCTCAGCTTAGCCAGCCCTTCATTAAGAGAGAGGAGCAGCCGACAAGCACAAGCCCAGAGTGTCTGTCTGCAAAGAGGACAGGTAGGATTATACAAATATTAATATTATTACACCAGACCTCATTACCCACTTATACTATGGTTATGTACCTAGTCAGTAGTAGTCATCCCTTTTGAACAATGGGTCCTCTGAGAAGACCTCTGTCACTCTCCCCACTTCCACTATTGACTGTAACATACTGTAAGTGCTTTACTTTACCCTTCGGCAAATGCAACATTCCATGGTATATTCCATTTCTCTCTGAGACTATGGTGTCGAGAATTAAATTATGGCAGGCTCCAGGGTCTCTTTAAAGTGATAAGATGTGTTTTTACACGCTTCAATGGCCAGTGAAAACACAAATACAAAAAAAAAGTAATATGGTGTTAACTAGTGTAACAAAAACAACAATTATTCTAAGTGTGACTACGACTGTCTCTCAGCCCCTGCAGCCTATCAGTGAGAGAAAGAATCAACTACAGCTAACAAGCAAGAGCCAGGAGCATCTATATTCAGAGAGGACAGATGGGATTCAAAGAATGTTAACAGTGTGCCTCTGCAGTAAATCAATTTCCCTCACAACAAACTTCATTATCCATTTCTCTGAAAACAGATGTAGATAAAAGAGCTTGGCATTTTTCACCCCAAGTGAATAAAATAAGTAGATATATTGTCGTAACACAGCAAACAGCTAAGTGTCTGTCACTGTCTCGTAGCCTCTCAGCTCCTGACGCCCCTCGGTGAGAGAAAAGAGCCAACAAGCACAAGCCAGGAGCTTCTATCTGCAGCAAGGCCAGGTACGCTTTAACAAATATTTAATGTATATTCTTTAAACTAAATGAAAAGTGTCTGTAGAACTTGATATTAAGTTCAATGTATAAAATAAAATCCACATACACAGCTTCATTTAGTCTCTCAAGTAAGTCGACAATGTAGTGTTACCTCTTTACCCACTTAGTCAATAATGTAACTGCACTAAATTGTGTTAAATAAATGTCTGTCACTTTCTTGTAGGCCCTCAGCCCCTGCAGCCCCTCAGTGTGAGAGGTGAACAACAGCCAACACGGACAAGTTAGGAGCATCTGTCTGCAGAGAAGATGGGTAAGATGGTAGCACTACTCTGTCTAATGGTTGTGTAATTTTAGTGCATTTTGTACAAATACAACTCTGCTAGGGTCCAGTGTATTGGCCTAGTTCTGCTCCATCTCTTTGAGCTGTCACTCACGTAAATGACTCAGAATACAGAACCGTCAGTGCAGCACTAGATGAAAAATGCAAGGGTCTGTCAGGAGCCCAGAAACTCACTGACCTTTTACACACACACACACACACACACACACACACACACTGATATAAAAAGAAAACTTGTATTAAATATCTTTATTTACATTAAATAGTAACTAGGTCTATGTGATCAAGACATGATCACAAACTCTCCTTCCTCAAACATCTGTAGCCCTTTCAACAATTTCAGCTGATATTTTGGTCACTTTATCTTTTACACATGTACTGTTCTTAACATTTTTATAGTTTAGCAGTTCTTTTATGCAACATTTAATACTGTTTTAGCTTCTATTTATTCATTCATTAAACATCACTTGCTGTATTTGCAAAAGTATTTCTGCAAATAACAGACGTGTTGAGGTTGAGCAGCACTAAGTTTATAGCTTATACCAGTGTTGTAGTCGAGTCACAAGTTTTGAGTCCAAGTCACTTTTAAGTCCTCAGTTCTCAAGTCCGAGTCAAGTCACGAGTTCTTTTGTCTGAGAATAAACAAGTCCAAGCCCGAGTCATAAAAAAGCAGGTCCTGCTGACCCTTGAGTCATGAAAATTAGCCTGATGATGCAATTTGAGTCTAAGTCAGGGACTCGAGGACTTAATCTCTGTCTTATTCTCCTCCTAGCACGCCTGCCTCACAGCAAGAAGGTCCTGGGTTCGATTCCCATCCAGGGCAGGGCCTTTCTGTGTGGAGTTTGCATGTTCTCCCTGTGTCTGCGTAGGTTTCCTCCGGGTACTCCAGTTTCCTCCGGGTACTCCGGTTTCCCCTACCACCAAAAACATGTAAAATAGTCCCCCCCCCCTCAAACACACATGGGGCCAGGACTCCCCTGCAAAAGAGATTTGTAATCTCAGTGGGACCTTCCTGGTTAAATAAAGGAAAAAATTAATAAATTCTAGATAAAATTACATTTATTTATTATTAATATGATAATAATCAGTAGTAGTAGTAGTCATTATGTAATTGTTGCTAGTAACATAAAAAGTGTTGTACTTCAGCATAGAAAATAAATTAAAAACTACTAAAAGTAGCTTAGCTGGTATTAACAAGTATTTATCAAGTCTAGACCAAAATACAGAGCAATTACAGAGACAGTAAGACTATAACACATGCATTTAATCTACACTTTTATTAAAAGCAGACAGTAAATAACTCTAGCCAGAGCACAACATAAACATGGCCACGTGTGAACTGTAATTATTGTATCTGTAAATACTTTTAAAAGTGGCAGACCACTTTTGATGGTTTATGATGACTGGTGGCCATGGTTCTAGCCTCTACGAAAACAGTCCGGACACTTTTGTTAAAACGGCTGCTCGGACTTTGACCACGTATCCTAATGCATGCGACTTTATTCAACAGGTCAGAGAAAAAGGCTATTTATATTATTAAAAATGCACACACATTATTGAAATAGAAAAAGCGTTTTGACAGCTGTAAGACATGTTTGTGAACATATGATCAAAGCCGTAAATCGTTAATTATGTGCTCATTTATACAACTGTGTTTGGTACATTACTGTTAGCCTAGCCACATAGCCAGACTAGTAAATGATCACCGAGTGATTTATGGAGTTAGAATGCAAATGACCACCAACTATTTGTTATTCATGTTAATATAATAATTTGTACTTTTTTAAACAATGTGCTATTTACGTTTTAGGAGAAATAAAGAAGTGAAAAACATGATTCTATTGTGGTCTCTTTTTAATGCCACTTCATTTTGGATGCCGTTTTAATCAGAGGTCAGGTCACTTTCTAAAAGACAATATTTAAATACAATGGCTTCTTATAGTTTATTCTTATAAGTATAAGAATTTACACACATTGTGCTCTATTTGGTTCAAAAACTACTCTATTTCACCAAAAGAGGGCGACAAAGACTTTATTTACAACTCCATGTATCAATGCTGTTCTGGGCTGTAGTCCTGCAGACAGATCCATTGACGAATTGGTCGTTTTGACAAGGCCAGTGCCTTAGGTTTAGATTTAAATATCTTACACTATTAAAAAATAATTATAAACTCCTCGCTGGTAAAAACTTTGATAAATGAACTCATCCAAAGTAATACACCATAACATATTTCCAACAATTTGCAGCTAAACAGAAAAAAGGTGTTTTAAAATTGACATTGGTAGTAGTCTGCACTGGATACTTTACTGGTACAGGCTTCAGACTGGACGGATGGCCTGTTTTCATAACGGCTAAAACCTTGGCCTGCCAGTTAGAAAAGTGTTCGTCCACTTTTAAAAGTGGAATGCCAGTGCACAGGCCACAACCACCAGAGGGCGCTTTTTTGTCCGGCCACTTTTAAAAGTGACCGGCTTGTGTGACACTAAGCTTTTGAAGGAGGTCAGTTTCTGTAAATTTCATTTGAAGTCTTGCATATAGTGTCTTACCTAAAAGTAGCTGTAAATCCTGTCTGTGTTACAAAGATAAAAATAAATATTGTTTCTTATAGACCTGAAATGTTTAAAATCTGTATTAAAAAAAAATATTAGTATGCCTCAACAGGTCTTCACCAGGCAGACACAGAAGAGTTGACAATAGGAAGGCACACAACATGCATGGCTGCTCTAGTTTAAAGAATATGTATGTTATGTGGTTCTCGGTGAGGCGGATTTCTTGCTGTCCCAATACCAGACATTTCCAGAGGCAGCGTGGCTGGCTTCAGGCTGTGTGGCTGATCCTGGAACAGCATGTTCTGCACGACTGTAATCACCTCAGCAAGCCACAAGTAAAGCAGAACGCCACAGCATCAACAAGCCAGAGCAATGTGTCTTTGCTATCTCAAAAAGTGCTCAGGAATCAAAATAGGGATGATTTGTTTTGACCCATCCTCATTTCCTCAGCGTTGCCACTTCAGAAATCCCACTGAAGCCTCATGATGTTGCATAATTTCTCCCAGCACCACTTTCTGCTCAGTGGGATTAGAATGGGAGGAAGCCAGAGAAGCCACCCTTGGGAGATCGATGCCTGTCTGGGAAAACACCTCCCCTGGTTGTTCTCCCCTCTGAGCAAACAACCCACTCTCTAACAAGCATATGGACTCCCAATGCCACAGGAAGAAGGCCCAAGTCCAACCTTACGGAACTGAGTAGGTGACATTTTACCCCTTCATGGCATCAGCCCAATGTAGGCCGACTTAAAGACTTCCGACCACAAGCAAGAGCCAGCTTTGTGGCATCTTGGCATTTGTATTACCAGCTATGAGCAGTATGTTCAAAAGAACAAAAAACAATGGTGCCAAGAGTTTTAATTAAGTTTCTATCTTTGGACTGGTAAACACAGGCAAACGCAGGTAATGCCTTCTACGCTCAATTCAGGGGTCTGACAAAATATGATTAACTAACACTATCTGCCTCAGCAAATTAATTATATTTACCAGTTAAAGACCCAGAGCACCTGAACAGTCCAAAGAGGATAGTCGGGCTGTGTTGTTTTCAGAGCTAAAAGCAGCATGAGTAATTGTGTTATAAATGAAAAGGTAGAATAACAGAGAGAAGATATTCTGTCTTTTAACAGGATGTGTTTTTTCTTGTTAATATGAAGTTTGATACCTAAGTTTTTAATCATTATTAAATTTTGGTAATACATACCATTTAATTTTTATAAGATTGCAAAATAAGTACATCAATAAAGTATCTTTTTTATGTGCTACTTTAGTCTATTTTTTAGATGAACCACACGGTTTATTGTAGTGCCACTGACAGAGTTATATCCTTCACTTGGGCAAGTCAGTGGTTTGGCTTCAGGCCTGATGCCAAGACACTGATTAGCCTAGCTATGCTTCTGTTCTCCAGGCAAAGCGGAATGGAGATGCTGTGGGAGTCCAGCTCATCACCAAAGAGCACTGTGCAAAACACAAGTTTAAGTGGAAGAAAGCCAACTAACTGTAGTGTATCCATGCTGGACATGTAAAGCCTTGGGCAAGGAGGCATCTGCCTCTTTAATACATAATTCACTCAGAACTGAAACATCATGCTTTAGTCCTGAGGGCCAGTCTGCTTCTAGTAGTTGGAACATATAACTGTCTCCATCAGATAATCCAGTCTTATTCACAATCAGCTAAGAGTAACAAGCAGGAACTCTTACAATAATTTAAATATTAGCACAGAAATGATTTATATTTAGAACTAAAAATAAAAGGACATGTTATGTAGTTAAACACAAACGTGGTTCCTAAGGGGCACAATAATCATGATGCAAGCAGTGTCATACCTTTCTACCTCAGCAGACCTGTCCTATCAACCTTGACATGCAGGTAGGTCAATATGAAGAGACAGGTACATGGCCTTAGACACTGCCCTCAAACATGCACACAGTCACTTTACATTTCAGCCTCTCAAATGCATCCTGTAGTGGTATTATTAGAAGCACTCATGTCTTATTGCTCATATTATTATCATAACTGACAGGATGTGCATTAGTTACAGCAGCTGACTGGTCATGATGTTAACACACTAGCATCAAGGCCAATTTGGACCAGAGATTGGGAATGAAAAACTAAGGCAGCTGTAGTGCTTTCATGTGTAATAGTCCCAGCTCAAGTTCCCATGATAGAGGCACTAATGGGTTAACAGTAGGAATGAGAGGGGAAGAGGGAAAATCAATGCTTTTGTTGAGGGGAATAAAGAAAGGCTTTGACAGGTCTATGTATCATTAGGCAATTGAGAAAGCTTATTAGAGTGGGGGGGGGGAGATGTGCAGATCTCACGGCTAATTATTTCCATGACAACCACAGGTCCTGGAGATGATCTGAGGTAGCAATTCACCAGCCCCTAAGGATAGCATGAAGAGTAAGAGAGACACCTAGTGGCATGAAAAACACATCCATAAGAGCCATCATTATGACAACATAATATTCAATGTGTTGTTGTGTCCTTGGGCAGACACTTAACCCAGCTTGCCTACAGTGGTGTTCCAGCTGTTACACTGGTGAATGGAACCTTAATGCGAGTTGCTTTGAATAAAAGCGTCTGTTAAATGACTAAATGTAAGAAATGGTTATTTACTCAACATTTATCGTAATTTAATTGAAACTGGAGAACCCAGTTGAGTAGAAGAAACCTCCATCCTGCTCATTCAGTGGTAGGCACAGCAGATTTGTTTACCTTCATTTCCTCTAAAACTTTGAATGGTATCAAGATGTGAAATTTATAAATAATGTATGTTCAGGTTTCGATGGATACAGAACACCCAGGAGACCTTACAATCACAGTGTGTAAAACTAAAACAAAAGAAACAAAGTTGCAGAGTAAGCGGCCACATGATGGTGTTGGAGACACACACAAAACATATACAATACAATGCGTCACATGATGCACAGAATTACTGGCCAAGCCATTTCTGAAAAAAATTGAAGTGCACGCTCCCACCCTTTTGCTTCTTTTACATCTTTTTCTGTGCGCAGGATTAAAAAGATTGGACCCCATTTTATGCGCAAGAGCGCGTCCTATGATTGAGTAATTAGTAGTGATTAGTAGTTAGCTTATGAGCCACAGTGTTATTGTGCAGTCAAGAAAATAAAACCAATACACTCTTCAACAAATGGAGTAGTTTGTTGTGTGCTCTCGCGTATTAAAAGAGAACGTAGAGAGGAAAGACGGACGTCTTTGGCCCTGGAGAAGAGCTCCCTCGTCCCCAACCACAGTTAGTGAAACCAAAGCAGGAATGGTTAAAAGTATACTTCAAATAATATAGATTTATGCCCGTTGTATTCAAACCGTGTTTTTGTGTATATCATAAAATGAAAAACAGAATGGTTAAGTTCTTAAATTGATGTTATTTATTTAAAAACAAATCAAATATTTAAATCTTCTGTGTAGTATTCTGGTCCTCCTTTCTTCTCTCTGTGCTTTCTTCTTCATTTCTTCTTTCCTCCGTCACATGCATGTGTTTGCTCTTGTGTCATCCTGAGACTGATGCAGAGTAGGTCATCTTTGATGTGGACAGGACCATTCGATTTGGAACTACAACAAAGACAGGTGCACAAAGACCACATTAGAAAATACAATTCTATTTATAAAAACTATTTGTACATCATTAAACCAAGCTTATTTCTTACCGTTGTTAGAACCATAGTTCCAGGGATCAGGGTTCATCTGGGTTTAGCAGACAGGTATTTCATCAGGAAAGGTGTTTTATACTCTTCAGCCAAACTGGACGGCGTCATGGACAGATTGTCTTCGGGCAGGATTTGACTTCTCCTTTTTTCTTCCTGGCTGCAAAAAGCACAAATGTTCTTGGTGAAATATACTGCTTTGAAAACAATATATATTTAGATAAAATACTTACTGGGGCAGGATACATCCGTGTTGTTCTCAGCCACATCTCTGGAGCAATACTGAAATCAGAGAAATACTTCACAAGTGTAAAAAATACAATACTTTTAAGGTGAATCTAAATTTCTCATGGTAATTGAAGGTGGGTTGTCTGTACTTTAAGCCCTTTTACTCTAGCGATTATCTGGTGACTGTCCACTGTGTACCCCACCTCACGCCCAAAGCAGCTGGGATGGGCTCCAGCCTCGCCTGACCCTTAACAGGATAAGCTGTATAAAATGAATGAATAATATGTTATTATTACTATATCGAATACTGATTATTTAACTGCTTACCTTTCTCTGGTGTGTCCCGGCCTACTAAATTTAAAGAATAGACATTGTGAGTATTACAGTCAACAGGAATTAACAAAAAATGATAAAAATCTAAGGACATTTCTTACCTATAGCTCTATAAAGGTGGTCTTGTGATCACACCACCAGCTCTCCAGTTAGTGGGTGATCTACTGTACCTCCTCCCTCTACACGGCTTACCTTATAACTTACAACTTAACTTTGACAAATATATATATAAATATAAACATATATAAATATGAAAATATATAAATATATAAATAAATATTTATAAATATATAAATATAAATATATAAATAAAAATATATAAATATATATATAAAAATATAAATATATAAATATAAATATATAATATATATATATATATATATATTCATATTTATATATTACACCCTCATGACTTAAAACTTATACAGCTATATTATTTAAATTTGCCTAGTGTGGGAAGAAGAGAGAGCATATTAATGTAACTTAACTTATATTAAAGTACTAGGAAAAGAAATCAAATAAAGCAAGAAATGGGGATGTTGCACCATCAACCCTCCAGCTGGTGGACAACCCCAAACCTCCATTACAACTATGTACAGTCTCCCGATGTGGGAGGAATAAGGTATAACTTAAAGTCAAGGCGTACTATGGAGGAAATCCTTGATAAAGTAGTAACAGAACTGTCTAGTTTTGTTACTCAGGTTAACTCTAGTTTTTTACAAGGTTCATTCAGTTGTGTAGATTTTTAGATATCCTGTTTTCAATGTTTTGTTTAGCATTAATACAAAGTAAATGGAAATCCTACATAGTATGTCTTTTTTTTCTTTAGTTTTTTTTAACCTGTTCCTTATATATATACACACACAAACACACACACACTATACTATGTACATTAGCCTAGTGTAGGAAGAATAAAGAGCATCATAACTTAACTTACATATGCATATAATACTATAAGAAAAACAAAGCATGTAGGGGGGATTGCACCACCAACCCTCCAGTTAGTGGACGACCCCAAACCTCCATTACAACTATGTACAGTCTCCCAATGTGCCCAATATGGGAGGAATACTAACTTAAAAGCAAGGCGTACTATGGAGGAAATCCTTGATAAAGTAGTAACAGAACTGTCTAGTTTTGTTACTCAGATTAACTCTAGTTTTTTTACAAGGTTAATTCAGTTGTTTTCAATGTTTTTTTAGTGTTAATACTATGTAAATGGAAAAATGGAAATCCTACATAGTTTACCTTGCCATTTGTTTGGACACACAATCAAATACTAGTACTAAAAAAAATTAAATAAAAGATGTGATGGAAATAGACACCGGTTGCTGTTCAATGATGCTTAACATAGAGCCTAAGAAAAGCATCAACAGCAGGGCCGGCGTTGGTGGTAGTAGAACTAACAGGTGAAGCCCCTGAACGTCCCAGCAGTGCTAGCTTCAGGCTGGGACAAACGTAGCTTCTTGGCGCAAGGCTCCTCACTGTCGTCTTCGTCATGGGACCGTTTAGTGGTGAAGCCCCTGAACACCACAGCAGTGACGTCTTCAGGCTGGGACAAACGTCGCCTCTTGGCGCAAGGCTCCTCACTGTCGTCTTCGTCATGGGACCGTTTAGTGGCGAAGCCCTGAACACCACAGCAGTGACGCTCTTCAGGCTGGGACAAACGTCGCCTCTTGGCGCAAGGCTCCTCACTGTCGTCTTCGTCATGGGACCGTTTAGTGGTGAAGCCCCTGAACACCAGAGAAGAAGTTCCTGCTGGTTGCTGAAGAACGGGAGCGGGGGGCCGCATCACCAGTTCTGCAGCTTCAGCAGGAGACTCCCTCTGGCACCAGCCACGCCCGAACTCCGGACGAGGAATCTGCTGCACATCTTCAGAGTCCTCAAAGTCCATGTCTTCATCCTCATCTTCAGACTTGTCTGAATCTTCTGACTCTTCAGACTCTTCTGACTCTTCAGACTTGTCTGAATCTTCAGACTCTTCAGAATCTTCTGAATCTTCTGACTCTTCAGACTTGTCTGAATCTTCTGACTCTTCAGACTTGTCTGAATCTTCTGAATCTTCAGAATCTTCGTCCTGCTCTTCCTCCTCCTCTTCATCTGATGAGACGGGCAAGAGGCTATTAGAGAAAGGCACCTTACACTTACCCTTGTTGTCTTCATCAGAAGAGCTGTCGGTGGGAGTGGGACTGATATCCATCGGCTCAGGGATGTCATCTGTGGAGAACATAATGATAAACAAGTCAGGATAATATTAAAAATATCAATAGTGTCATTTTTTGCATTGATGAAGAACCTTTTCAATGTTTTAAAAAGTAACATCTTAGCTCATTTGCATATTATAATAGAAAGGCCCATAAGTAATCTACCATATATTACAAACACCTAAATTGTATAAAATGTATATTTTTTATTTAATAGAAACAATTATTTGTGTGGCTAACCACAAGTACAACAGTGGGAATTGAAACCTGATTTTAAATAGATTATTATTGGTTTATATTTGTACTGTGTAGGCTGCAGTAGGCAATTGTGTTATAAAAGCTACATCTATTTCTAACTCCGTCTCTGTAATAAATTGCTTAAACTCTACTTTTGGGTCTTGGGTTTTATGCTGGAGCTGTTATTATTGTTTAAGACAGAATGAGCTGTGTTCAGTCTGACTCCTCCTGCATTTACCTGCCTCACACGAGACATCTCAATTATACCATAACTGTTGGTCTCCATGGAAATAAAATTCATTTTTTTTATGTATTCGAATTTAGAACGTCAGCTCGGGCGCCATCTTTTCCCCCAAAATACTAGTCCGACATTTGTGAAATTCGACGCCCAGAAGCTAAAATGACCATATCTTCCAGGATAAGCTCTGATAATATTAAACTTTGGAACCTTGGCAACAAATTTAATCAATTTCCACTCAATAATGACGATAACAGAAAAAGAAATCGTCGAGTGAAAGTCACTTTGTATTAAATGTATGGTTTTTACACATTAAACCACTTGATATTTCGTTACTTCTTAATTAGAATAGACAAACACTCACCCAAGAGGTTATTACTAGAGACATTAAAGACCTTATATGGAAAAAAAAATGCTACAATCACTATCCTATTTTAATTACATTAGATTTTTCATTTCTTACCTCCCGCCAACACGTTCAAGTTGTTGAAGCTGTTGAAGGCCCGGTGGCCAGAGAAGTTATCCATTTTTCAGTTTTGAAATCCGTAAGATTGCCACGCACAGATTTCGCACTGGAGAGTCCAAGTGAAATGTGGGAAATTCTGAGCGGCACGGCCTTTTATAGCCCACCTGAGCGTTCTGTTTCCAGGGCAGTGACGCACGTACGTTGTGGTACGCTTTAACGCCGTTCTTATGTAGGCTATTAGCGTTCAGGTTATGCTATTTTGTAAGTACAATGGTGACATGCATCAGCTTGTACCTCAAAACTGTAATTAAATGAGGCTTCTTTGCACAGAAAGGTATTGTTATAAGATGTGTCCGTATGGGCAGGTGGCTCAGTGCGTAGCGTATTCGTGGTGAGTGTGTCCGTGCGTGTTGTGTCTGCTGCACTTCAAAAGAAGTCCAAAGTAAGCTCATTTCAACCAATCACAGTGCTGATAGCCACTGGGGAGCTAAAAGAGGTGTGCATGATACTGTAATAGCTGCAGTGTTCTTATTTTGTTGTTGTTCAACTGTTCTTTGTTCCTGTGACAGAAGGGGGTTTAGAAAAGGAGTTTGGGTTTAGAAAAGGAGTTTGGGTTTAGAAAAGGAGTTTGAGAGAAGTAGAGAGGGTGACGGAGAAGTCAGACTGTTGTGTGTGCATGTTAAAGAGGGTTGTTAAAAAGAGAGTTCAGCGTGAGCCAGGGCCGCGGGAAGTAATTTTGAACAGGGGGTGCTGTGAAATTTTTTATTTTTTTTTGACAAAAAACCTATGAGCCTATAGGCCTATTTAAAATACATTTTAAAAATAAATACATTGAGATTTACTACTTTATTGTCATATACACTTCAGTGCACAGCCAGCCAGGGTCTGAAACACACAGACATCAGTTCTCAGATATGCGCAATGCGCTATTAATCTGAAGCAGAAGCAGAATCAGAAATAATAGTTTAATAATCGAAAGAAAATGAAATAATTACTTTCATTACAATTTCAGATAGCCTATACATACATGCAACTTATTTAGATACAACAAATAATATTACAACAAAATATAATATTAATCAAACTTCACAATAACGCTAAAACAACGCTGACAATTTTGGTCAGCTGGCTTGAGTCACTGCACGTTTGTCACACACAATTCTATTAACTCCAAAATCTTTTTACGCACACCACAAGGAAATAATCTCTGACTATTTAGTCAATTTGTTTATTGAACAGTTCTCCACATTCATTACGCAAAGAACACACGCACAGTATAAAACTTTCTGTCTCCATCTCCAACCTTTTTACACAAACCACAAGGAAATAATCTCCGACTATTTAAACATTATTTAACAGTTCTCCACAACCATTACGCAAAGAACACACGAACGAAATAATACTCTCCATCTCCATCCCCACCACCTTACAAAAATACTATAGTGTACTACTTACAATTGCTTGGCTAGTCAAAGCTCATCCCACACTTTTTGCCAAAAAAATAAATGTTACAAGCGCGGCAGCACCATGCTCTTACCTGAGCTATGCAGGCGGGGTGCCCTGGTTACAGGTGTCCAAATGTCGAGGTGCGCTCTGGGGTCGTGGAGATAAAGTCTCTCATGAGGGGATGAATGTCCAGGGAGTTCAGAATGTCTGTGTTGGTATGCATCTGCGAAAGGTGTGTGAGTCTTTTCTGGGTCATGGTGCTGCGTACCCATGTCTTCAAAAAACGCAAGGCGGAGAAAGTGCGTTTGGCCACGGAGTTGGGTAGTCAGGCACAGACATAACTCGATCAGTTTTTCTATCTCTGAAAACATGGCTCTTGTTTGTGGCTGGAGCTTTATCAAACATGATGCTAAATCTTGGACTGTGACACACATAAACCCTCTGTCTTTTGTGACATCGGCAAGCTGCTTGGCGATGCTTGGTGCATTTTGAGCTGGAGTTCAAGGCGGTGACCTGCCTGCCTGAGGTTGACAACGTAACTTCCGAACCTGATGATTAGGCCTCAAAATATAAAATTAAAATCCAAAATATACGTAACAGCCTACGTGTGTCAAAATCATTTTCTAAAATATTCATAAGGAATTTATAAATTGTGCAAAATATTTTAATAGGTCTACATTTTTTTTAATCTCCCTCTCGTCTCTAGGGGGTGCTGCAGCACCCCCAGCACCCCTACTTCCCGCGGCCATGGCGTGAGCTGTGGCTGAGACAGCAGCTCCTGTTATCTAAACTGGTGAATAAAGCAGCACTGAGTTCTACAGTTCGACTGGTTTCTTCCCTGACTGAGCGGGGCATTACAATACTACTACGCTAGATCTATTTGTATAAAGTGGTTTGGAGTAACTAGATTTGTTTATCTTGAAGCTATTGAATATTATTGATATGTATTGACGTGCTAAGAGCGGAGCTTCGAGAGTGAGTTCCCCGCAACCATGACACAGTAGTCGGACACAGACAACCGAACATTGCGGTGAAAGTATTAAGCCTATTCAACAACGTCCAACGTCTATCTAACTTGTTAAATAAATATATAAACAAATAAACTAACATCACCGCGGTCAGGACAATGTATTAAAGTTGTTATACCAGCATGGCATTGTCGTAGGAGAGTCCAGGGCTGTTTTGGCCTGCCTGCAATCTAGATCTGTCACATAGACAACGTTTTATCGCATCATAAAACAAAAAATATCAAAGACGACCACAATCTCTTCAGCAGCTGGAAACCTACGCTATATTACCAAAGGTATTCACTTTTGGTCACCCATTCTTAAAGCATAAGATCTAATATGTCAGTCCACCCTTTGCAGCTTTAACAGCTTCAACTCTTAAGGCTCTCCACAAGGTTTAGGAGTGTGTTTAGAAGGAGATCTATAAGAAAGCCAACCAAAGGCTATTCATGATCAGAAAACTCAGAGATTTTGGAGTGAGCATAGATATTCTGGAAAGATGTCAGTTCACATGAAGTTTTCGAGGTCTGTAGTTATTGACTCTGCAGAAAGTTGGCGCCCTCTGTGTACTATGCCTTGTAATGTAAACTTAACTTTGTAAATATACCCATAGGTCTTTAAAGTGTTTATATGTAGAGTAGGCTACTTTGGGACAACTAGACTTTAGTCAAACTGTGTGCACATCTAACCAGAGTTAAAGGTGTTGTAAATGTGAACTACACTGAAAATATATACATTCACACTGTTACATTAACATTAACATTAACATTGAGAAATATGGGTGAAATAATAAACCAGTGGTCCAGCCAAAAGGCAAAATTACCAACAACTAACACAGGCAATCTTGTATATATATATATATATATATATATATATATATATATATATATATATATATATATATATATTGTACTTTCAAAGAGGACATATGCAGAAATGTTCAGGCGCAGTTTCACCGTCTCAAGGAATATTATTGTCAATCCAACTCATTTGATAAATCACACGGTACGTTGAAGCACATTCAATTCTTTTTTGATGATGTTTGCTTAATAATGTAATATTTTATTTACTACTGTTAAATACAAGCTCATCAGTAAATCTAGCAGTTAGCTATAGAAATTAGCTTGTGCAATTTGTTACTATGTTGGACTATTTGGCAGAAATATTATTATTCAACAAGTAATATTTTTTTTTAGATTTTAAACTTTTGTTAATATTTGTGTGTTTTGTGTATGGCTTAAGAGTTGTTAGTTTTTTCTTAGTATGTGGGGATTTAGGAGTTTGTCCACTTTTCCGCATTTTTTTATGTTATAATTTAAGGCTATTTATTACCAATTTTAAGCAACTTAGGGTAGAATTGTCAAAAGTGAAACTAACATGGGTTTTGATATTAAGAAGCCAAATGCTGGTCAAATAGCTATTATTAAAATATATTTTTTTAAGAATGGGATACACACTGTCACGTTTGTTCACGGTGTAGCCAGAGGGCTAACAGTTGCTACAAATCACTCTATAAAAGATTCGGTCGTATTTTATTTTCCATTTTAGTTTATTAACTTAATATTAATTCCTGGCGGATTTGCAGTTTAAAGCAACTGCTACACCAAGAGTGAGCGTGAACTATGGCCGTGAAAAATCCAGCACAGTAAGGCTGGGTTCAAGTCTGAACTCTTCCCGGGATCCTCTTCATCAAGAGGAGCTAGGTCTACTCTTTTCTCTGTGACATCTGCTACAGTGGCTGATTTGGAGAGGACCCTCAACTTGCCCCCACCTGCCCATGTCATAGTGCTTGGTATATATTAATTCAAGACTCAAATTCATCCACGTTTCTTCATTTATGTTGTAATTTTTATAAATAAAGTCAATAGGCTATGCTTTAATAAATTAATCTTATTTTACTCTTTAGGTGGAACAGAGCTTGTGACTGGAGGGTCATGCCATCTGCGAGGACATCAAGCCAACAGATCTTGCTGCTCTTTTTTGCACTGTGTTTTTTACATCCTGCAGTTTCAAGAGGAGGCGGCCTGTACTATGGAATTCATTCAGAGGTAAGTTGTGTTGTCAGCCTCTTCTACCGAAGGCATTTCAACCGTAAACAGACTTTGTTGTGAATATTTACAAACTTCAGTCCAGTGTGTTTTAATTAGCAATAGCCTCTGCACACCTTTTATTTATTTACTCTAAGTTTTAGGCAGGATGAAGGGTAACCATCCAAATTTTTTTTTATTAGAGCAATCCAGGGTGCTTACATAAATTATGTTATTGTTTGTTAGATTATCTGTTTCCTTTTGTCAGCAAATTAGATTTTTTTGGTTTTATATCACCAAACTATATAACAACTCTGAAATATAATACTGTGTTTTTCAGATGCTTTTTTGCCATGAGGTTATCTCCAAGAGGATTCTCAAGCTGCTTCTCAAGAGGTTATCTGCAAAAGGGATTTGTGCAGAAGAAGGCACATGTTGAGAAGTACGTTATTGACACTGCTGCAGTGTATAACATAAGAAAGTAACGCGAGGGAAGAGGGCTTAACACAATTGTGAATTTGTTTTTCAGATGGGTGAGTATTTACATAAAGCATGCTAGCAGTAAAGTGCTGACTCTTTTTCCTTTGATGTCCTTTTGTGAGTACTTTAATCAAGTTCACATTCTGTAAATATCCTTGTTTGTTCAGTTTATTTTAATTTTGACAATTGTTGCTTATGTGCTCTCAGAAACCATTAACTGGATGAATATGAATTTTGAAATAAATATGAGTTTAAGCTGAATATAAACTCTACTTCTTTGTTGATTTTTTCTTGTTTTATATAGTGTATGGTCTAAGCCACTTTCTAAAGATTTTATTTGCATACAACACACCTGACTTATAACTTGACTTATTGTTTTGAAGGTTATGGTTACACTTTATAAAATAGGGATGGTTCCTCTCTGAACTTATCAAGGACCCAGTGTCATATTCTTTTCCCCAACAGCGCGCGGGAGGTTATTTCACCTCTTGATGATTACGCCCAGTGAGTGTGTTTCTATGACGATTAGACAGATTTAGTTCAGATTACGAGAGATTAGGTAACCCGAGATTTTAATCCTAGCGGAATGATGGGAAATGGGGCTTTTCACAGGTCAGAAATAAAAATTGTTTTTTCATTTTGGTTCCAGTGAGCGAGGGAGAGAGACGCCTGCGCACGGTGCTCTCCTGTAGGAAGCTCTAGTTGGTTTCTGGCAGAATGCTGGAAATACATCGAGGGCGAGGTAAATGTTCAAAGAGAGAGCGCTCAGAAGCAGAAATGAGCGCTCAGCAAAGTTGACATCGAGAGCAGTTGTAAACAATGATGTGACTTCAAAATGTGTGCTAAATTAAATTTTATACGCTCGTGATAACAGCTTTTCTCTGCCACAAGATCATTTCTGAGCTCTCAGTTTCTGTTTTTGTATTTTTCAATTGTCCTGGACACATTCGGCCTGGGAGTGGATCCCTCCTTCTGTACCTCCCTGATGTTTCTCTTTTTTCCCGGCTGGGTTTTTTTTTGTGGAGTTTTTCCTTACCCTGATGGAGGGTCTAAGGACAGGGGATGTTGTCTAGTGCAGTCTGTGAAGCCCTTTGAGGCGACTGTTGTTGTGATATTGGGCTATACAAAAATAAATGTCTTGTCTTGTCTCCTAGCTCTTCCCCTGTGCTCGTTTATACCATGAGTGCTCTCTCATAATAAAGAGAGCTAAATGACGCCATAGTTTTTTTCCCTTCCCCACCCACTGCTGCTGCGGCTGCCTGCTCTCGAGGCGCACTTCATCGCTAACACACGTTACGTAACGCGCAGCTAGCTGGACTGCCCATGCGCGAGGAGATTCCCCGGAAACACCATGGTTGTTTTGGTTTCCGCTAGTTGTCAAATAGTTGTAGCCTCATTTTAGACTGACTGATCGATACTAATGGCACTAAACCAATGGGAATATCGCCAGTATGTTGTTTTTACTTTTAACCAATAACCCGCGATACAAGTTAGAGTTGGACATTTTGTGAGTTTCATCATAAAGAGCAGCTGGCTAGCTTTAATAGCTTGTCACTGGAGTGGATTTGTCCTGAGGATGGATAGCACGGCGCTGGAGCACGATGCTGTCAGATTTGCCCAAACAGCCGTTACTTACGACCAGAAGGGAAAATATAACGAGGCTGTGTTTTATTATAAGGTATGTGTGCGCCTATAACAACTAACCAACTGTCTCTTGTCTGGCAGTGGTTACCTCTGCATTTCACTTTCATTTCTTACTAATGCCAGCTACTGTAACATTTACACACAAATGACTTAAAGAATGCTAAACTTAATATAACTAATAGAGACATTCACAGGAATTTAAATTGGCCAAATGCATATGAATATAGCCACCATATTGTCTATTTGTGACAGACACTACTTTATCACAAATCTGAAGGATGTAGACTAGTCTGTATAAACAACTTTACTGTAATTTTAAACCTGAGCTGTCAATTCAATATTAGTTATAATTCTCCTAGTCTTTTTTTCTGATATGCTTATTATGTTTGTATTGTTCAGGAGGCGGCCCAGGCCCTTTTATATGCTGCAATGGCAGGATCTAAACTGGAGGGAATCCAGAACAAAGTGAATGAATACTTGGATCGGGTACAGGCCCTTCACGATGCAGGTAAATGTTGAATAAAGTAGCTGTTTGAATGGTACTGTAGTAGGTGGTAGTTTATTTATTCAAACATGAAACAAGGCTTCTTTTGAGGTGACTTTGGGAAAAGTTTCTTCTTAGTGAACACTTGTTTCCATGACTTGGCTGCGGCTCTGGGTGTGTACAGATGAGTGTGACAGCAGCCAGAGTGGAAGTGTCCTTGTTGTTTGTGAGGCAGTGATAGGATAAAATACTAAAGTTATGTGACTGCTGCTCTGCACCTGTGTTTAGTAAACAATGTCACTTTTTTTATTGACCACACAATTGTTGTGTTACTACTTTGATAGTTCAAAGATTTACAGTCAGCTGTATTTACTTTTGCATACTACTTTTATTTTTGGTTTACTTAAAAAAAAAAAAAAAGGCAAAGGAATTTTTTTTTATATATATATTATATTTATCTATATGCTTCTATTTTGACCGTGGTTTACTTTGTATTTGGTTCTGTTCTCATTTATACAACCACAGAACTGATAAATTGACACAAACCAGTCACTATCTCACATTAACCTAAATGAAAATGCTCAGTTTTAGTGTTTGTCCTTTTTTAAGGTGGCTTTGTCTTTTGGGACCTTGGACTTTACAATTGCTAAAGTATAGCATAAAAGTTGAGTGAAGTGTGAAGTGTTTTTGTCACTTAATGTTAAAATATCTGCTTTAATTCTACCCTGCTACTCTGACTCCAGTTAAGGCCCAGAAAAGCGACCCTCTTAAATCCAAGCAGCAGGTGGACCTAGAGCGGGCACATTTTCTTGTCACACAGGCATTCGAAGAGGACGAGAAGGGCAACGATGATGTGGCTGTTGAACTTTACACTCAGGCTGTGGAGTTGTGTATCAAAACTGTAAGTACCCTAATTACCTACTTAACTTAACTTAACTCATTTGTCCCAGTGTTTTGAATTTGCTTCTTTGTTTCCTCCCCTCTACAGTCAAACGAGACATCAGACCAGGTGCTGCAGAACAAGCTGAAGCAGTTAGCGCGGCAGGCCTTAGACAGGTACATTTTATAATTGTATTAAACATCAGCTGCTCCAGAAAAGTTATCCTTTAATTGTATATTATATTAGAATAAAAATGTATTTGCATGTAAACAGTTTTATTTGCTATACCCACAATAATAAAAGTAGGCCTGGATGAATTAATGCATTTGATTATGAGCATTGCCAGGTGTATGTACATTTTAAAGTTGTGGATTAAATGTGGTGAACTGAAGCCTGTTTTAATGAATGTGATGTGCGTTTGTCATTCATTTCACGTTAGGTCTCTCGGAAATATCATGTAAGCAATTTTATTGTTGGAATAGACTGAAGGCTATTACTTATTATTCTGCGCAGTATTTTTGAAGTGCAGCAAAGTGCAACATCTCTGGTTCTGTGTCGTGGTTGGGTTGTGGAGTGCATTTCAAACTAAAGCAGGACTGATCCCTGAGGAGTCAGTGGCTGGAGTCATAAAATAACTGTTGGACAGAAAGCTGACCAACTTCTACAAACAGTTCATTCAGGGCTATTCGGTTTTTATGAAGCATTGTGTCAAATCGCCAAAGTTTTTATTATTTTTTATTTTTTTTTGCCATATTACCCAGCCTTAGTTTCAAGTCTCCAGAACCAAATAAAAAGAAAAACTTGATCCGACATTGGCCTAACCGGTGTGACAGGAATGTAAAATGTGTTTCCACAGAATTCATGACAGTTCTAACAACTGTTTCAACAACTGTTACCATTCCTAAAATGCTGCATATGTGCCATGTGAAATGCAGGACAGTTATACACTAAAAAATAAACACTTTATATTCTACAGCTTATATGTCATTGTAGTCTGATTTTATTCTTTTCTTACTACTGTCTTGTATACTTTGTCAGGGCGGAGGGTCTGAAAGAATCCCAGTCCAAATCTGCTGCAGCTCAGGATAAGTCCGGAGTCTCTGGCACGAGGCCTGCCACTGGTGGGAGTTCTGGGCCTGTGCGTCAGTTTTTCCCTTTAGGTACAGACTTTTCGCTTCACGATCGGCCACAGCCTCAGCCCGTTCAAGCCGTTCAGTCCTGTGAGCCCCAATGCCAGAAATACACAGCTGATGAAATAGAAGTACTCAGGTGAGCCCACCAGGAGAGTCTGTAACAATTGCAGTAACTATTAAATAAATTTAAGAAAAATGACTTGAAAGATACTGACCTAGAAAAATGAATAATGCAGCTCAAAAAAGAAACATATTACTTCTTGGCAGTAAAAGAAGAAGAATAACTTTCAGGATGCCTTATGGCATTTTACATCCTTGTTCCTTTTAGTATTTTCTTTTGATTCTTTGGTTTGATCCAGCAATAAACTCACAACAGACTATTGCTGCGTGTCTGGGACAAATGATGGAGCATGGGATGCTGCGGTGGTGCGTAACAGAGAGGACATAGCCTCGTTCCTCCTGCTAAAGTTAAACCGTATATGAGTATATGAGACACCAGAGAAATAGTAGGTGAACTGAAACGCGCTTCCATGTAGCTCTCAGTGAACCCCATCAAATAAACACCAACAAAAATATAGCGCCTACCTGCTCTCTGTCCCGCCTCAGTCTTTAAAAGTGTCCTGTGCCTTGCCTCCAACAGTCTGTGAAGCAATTATCCACTCGAAACAAAGTCCAAATGAATGCACTATAAACTGAATCCACGTAAATCAAAAAAAGAGTGTAGGAAATAAACTGATGCTTCAACAGAAGCCTGCAGTAAAGCACACTTATTATGCAATTAATCAAGTTTAACTCCAATTAAAAATGTAATAAATGTAAGTTTAACTTGAAGAATAATGTTGAATACAGAAGCTCTTCATTAAATGTAAATTCTTCATTTGTGCCTCATCAGCTCATATACATTATCCGGGATCTTGTTCTTCGGTCATGACCCAAAGCTCATGACCATAGGTGAGAGTAGGAACGTAGATCGACCGTAGAAATTAAGAGCTTTGCTCTAACAGGAATAAGCAAAAGAAAATTAAATAGATGAATGATTGTCCATGATTTACTAATAGCACTCCTCTTTTTCAGGACGACTTCTACAATCAATGGCATAGCCTATGTGCCCTTCATGAGTGTGGACCTGAAGGAGCGTTTTGCCTTCCCCGTCCCTTTCTCGTGAGTCTGACCTCAATCTTTAAATTAAACCTTGTTGTTTTTGTGACAAATGATCCATGTAGCTTTAGACAGTTGAGTGTATTCTAAGTAACATTTTGTGTTGTTTTCTTACAAGGGACAAAGCAGGTAAACTAGCCCTTTCCCCAAAACAGAAGGCCATCTTTTCACGCTGGGTTCGACCAGATGAGATCTCCAACAACCCCACGATGATCATGTCTGTGTCCAGCTTCAGTATCAAGCAGGTGAGATAAATGAATATATAACACAGAGCCACACACACACACCTGCTAATGATAAGGAAACATTATTGTCAGTACCTGGCTTTAGATTACACTTTATAAATCTGATTGATGGAGTAAGTAGGTACTACACTGTTTCCTGTATACTCTGTTTAAACTGTTATCTTGTCTTCACACAGATGAGATGCTTGTTTTTTTTGTTTTTATTCACAGCATTCTTCTTCCCAACTAATTTTACATTTAAAACTTTATTTTCCAGACGGTGGTTTCTGACTGTTCTTTTGTGGCATCGCTAGCTATAAGTGCGTCTTATGAGAGGCGCTACAACAAGAAACTTATCACCAGGTTTTGCTTGACTATGGAATTTCACACTATATTGAAATTGCATCTCTGCAGCTCCCACTAAAACAAACATGACTTTTGTCTGTGTTTTTAGCACCATTTACCCTCAGAACCGAAGAGGAGAGCCCGAGTATAATCCCTGTGGGAAATACATGGTCAAACTTCACATAAATGGAGTTTTCCGGAAGGTGTGAGATGAATAAAAGGCAAACTATTAGGATGGAAATCCAACTGGCAGAATATTTTTTTAAATGTCTGTCTCTGTTCTAGGTAATCATTGATGACTTCTTGCCAGTAGATCGGAACGGGGAGCTGCTGTGTTCTTATTCCAGCAACAAGAATGAGCTGTGGGTGTCGCTCATTGAGAAGGCCTACATGAAGGTGATGGGAGGATATGACTTCCTGGATCCAACTCGGTAGGTCAACGCACATCAATTTAAAGACTTTGTTTTCTCAGTAACTCATTTGAGTAGTGTCCACTGAACAAATGTGGCACAGTTCTGCATAAATGTAGATGTTTTCCATTGTCAAAAGTGGACCTAGGTGGATTAGTAACTCTAAACTTGTTCCTGAGGGAGCGAATGTGAGTGTGAATGGTTGAATCTACACAGTGCAGTGAAAAAACAGCCCACTGTCCCATTTGCTCAGGGGAAGCCAGGCGTAATGGGAAATTGATTTAACTGTAGCCAGATACAACCTAGCAGAGCACATGATATGTTTTCTTTTTGTTTCCAGAATATTGATCTCCATGCACTCACAGGCTGGATCCCCGAGCGCATCGCTATGCATTCAGACAATCAGTCGTTCAGCAAGGACGACTCTTTCCGCATGCTGTACCAGAGGTGAACACAGCACTGACACATACACACATTAACATGTTGGAAGTATAATAAAGAAGTTCATCCTATTAACGTTTTGACAAGTAGAGAATCTGCCCACAAACGAGAACTTTGCTCCTGTGTCCAGAAGGGGGCACTCTGGTTTAGGTTACAGATTTTCTTTTTCATTTTGATTAATGGCCCAGCCCCCAGACACAATGCTTATAGATACATGTATAAACAAAAAACACTAGTAACAAATAGACTTAATAAAGAAATAAAAAATAAAAGAGTCTCAGTCATTCCTTTGTCATGTGTAATCTTGTTTTTCTCAGATTTCACAGAGGGGACGTCCTCGTCACCACGGCGACGGGAGTGATGACAGAGGAGGAAGGCGAGCGAACGGGTTTGGTGCCAACACACGCATATGCTGTCCTGGACATTAAGGAGCACAAGGTAAGAGTTCTAATCTAGTGCGAGCAGATATTTTCTGAACTGACACTGGAACTTTTATACAATGTTACAATGTAGGATTCAGCAATTGTTTCAGATTATATCATCAGGGCAGGGATTTAGAACAGAGTGTACAGAAAACCAAACCTGTATGATTACTCTTCAAACAAATCCAAACTGCTTTCTTTGACACATAACATAAGTCTGTAGATAACGGCTGGCTAAAATATCTTCATATTATAATATTGAATATGAAACAGGTTACTTTGTAACAGGAAACAACCATTAACCAACTTTATTTGAGTTGCCTTTTTAGTTCATTTCCAGTGTTGGACAAGTTACCTCCAAAATGTAATGACGGCGTTCACAGGATTCTTCTGACAAGCTTTCTAAAAACCGGTGATAGTGTTCCACAATACTTCTAGAGTCTCTTCACTTCTCGGGCTTTAGAATAGTGGGAGTAGGCCCGTCTCGCTAATGTAGAATCCATCTCTGCGTTTTTCCCAATCTAGCTTCACTATTTTGTGTTCTTTTTTTTAGGGACTGCGTTTCCTGCAGTTGAAGAATCCATGGAGTCATCTTCGGTGGAAAGGACGTTACAGTGAGCACGACGAGAAGAACTGGACTCCGGACCTCCTCAAATACCTCAACTTTGACCACAAGACAGCACAGAAGTTTGATAACGGTGTTACACTTCTCTAACACGGCAAATCAACACCTGAGAAAGACAGGTTACATTTCTGCAATATGTATTGTAAATATTTAATGTTGTTACCCAGGTGTGTTCTGGATTACATGGGAGGACCTGTGCCAGTACTTTGATGTCATCTACCTGAGCTGGAACCCTGCACTGTTCAAAGAGTCCTCCTGCATCCACAGGTTTGTTCAGACAGGCCTTTTCTTCTTTCGCTGTCTTTTCTGTGTTTTTTTTCTTGAGTTTCTAAAACTCGTGTGTGCTTCCTTTACGGTCTGTAGTAGCTGGGATGGAAAGCAAGGACCTGTTAAGGACGTTTACAGTTTGGCCAACAATCCCCAGTATAGGCTTGAGGTCCAGTGTCCAGCAGGTGGTGCTGCTGTCTGGGTTCTACTCACCAGACACATTACTGATAAGGTGGGTTTTTAGTACATACTTATGTTTTGAGGGAACAGTTAGCTTTTGTTACAAAAAAGCAAATCAATCAAGTAACAATTGATTAAAAGTTGCCGGCAAGTTTATCTCAAAAGCCTGCATAGGGTTAGAAACTTTGAAGGAGATGAAACAGAGATGCATAAAAGAGGGAGAAATGGAAGAAAGAAATATTGCCATTTTTACATTTTTTTCTTTATTTCCAGGATGATTTTGCACAAAATAAAGAATTTATCACTCTGGTTGTTTACAAAAATGATGGAAAAAAGGTCTATTATCCCGGTAAGCTTTGATGAATTCTTTGGTTAGCTTATTTTCTACAGCACAGATTCCCAGGTGCTCAATGTTTTGATGACTGCGAGGAAAGGATGATTTTATTTGTTTGTAATAAATCACTCACGTTCCTTTCACAGCGGACCCCCCCCCCTACATTGATGGCATCCGTATCAACAGCCCTCACTACCTGACAAAGATCAAGCTGACAAATGCTGGGGCACACACCTTCACCCTGGTGGTGTCCCAGTACGAGAAACAGAACACCATTAACTACACACTGCGGGTAAGGCCCTCTATTCAGAGACCAAAAAAACAAACCAGCTCTAAGACTTCTTCTATGTACACAAAAGACCTATTTCACACGCAGGGGCTTCAGCCATAGTAAAAATTGTAGTTTTTTTTTTTTTTTAGGCTTGAATCTTGCTCTGTAAAACATTTGTGTGTGTTTTTGTCTCTCTGTAGGTGTACTCAGGCTGCAAATTCACATTTTCCAAGATTCCAAATCCCTTCACACATGTCAAAAGGGTATGTTTTTAATAATTTTTTGTCTTTTTGTATGCTCCATTTCAGTACAATTTTCACTTTATTAGTAGCTTTTCTCTTGTGGTAATGTACACTGTTGAATTGAGCATAGTTTTATCTATGTAGACATGTTGACTAATGTAGATCTAATAATTACTACATGCCAGATGTACGAATAGTGTTTTTTTAAGTACTTATGAACCGTGTAGATTTCAGAGCCATGTTGACTTTTCATCTTTTTTTCAAGTGACTAGTTTAAGAGTGAGCGTTGCTGTTTGCTAAACCTTTAAGATCTTTAGTTATGATAAAACATTTCCAGTGCTATATAGAGAAGATAGATAATCAGTATTGGAATTGATAACCCTAGTTACATATAACATGGCATAAATACTAGCATGTAACATAAGATGCTTTCCACAGAGATGCAAATATAAATAAACAACCATTGTTCATGGTTCTGACCATGTGTCTTTGAACAGATTAACGGCCAGTGGAAGGGTCTCAGTGCAGGAGGCTGTGGGAACTATAAGGATTCATACAAACACAACCCTATCTATCAGATCAACTTGGATCGGTCCGGACCACTGCTCATTGAGCTCAGAGGCTCCAGGTGAGGCACACGGAAGAGTTATATCAGTGCATTGACTGGCACAAGGCATAAACAGACAAGCCTTCATCACACTTGTTCACACCCTCCCCCCTCCGTCAGAAGGATGTGTAGGTCAGAGCAACAAGCCTAAAATGCAGCTCCAAAGTGAAGACAATTAGTGTAAAGAATCAGTAACGTATCTCTTAGTGTCTAGACCCAGTCATGAGGGTTACAGAGGATACGAGAAATATATCAATTGTAGCTACTCTGTTTTTTTGTTAAACTGAAGGCTGTGTGCGGCCACAATATGTGTTAATCTGGTGATAATTCTTCAGATACAAACCTAGAAATACATTACATTGCATCAGACTTGAATTAAAAATGTATGTGTTATTCAACAATTTTCAACAAATTATTATATTTAGTAGGCCTTGCACTGCATTTTATTTGTTCCATTCTTCAAAGTTTCCAGTAACCATGGTAACTGACCTCTTAAATAACTATAATGCAGTAAATTCCGATATATTTAGAATAGATTTGCCCCATTAGGGCAATTGAGTTTGCAGTCATTGTTCACTGAGAGACAGACAACACACATCAACAATCCATCATCCTTCAGCCGCCTGTCAGACTAATGAAGGGACCATAGACCACATCGTTTGTAAAAGAGGTCAGGCAGGTGTTAAGGACAATATGTTTAAAGCAGAAAACATGTAATTAATATTAATGATGTAATAATGTTCTGAACAGTGAGATATTTCATGAGCAGTCTGAGAAGGGCCCTGTTGTTGACTCTTTGGTTGTGTCATGTCTGCAGACAGTACAGTGTTGGATTTGAGATGGTCACAGTGTCCACAGTGACTGATCCAGGAGCAGCGGGTTTCCAAAAGAAGAACAGTGGAGACTACAGGTATAAGTCCAGACCAGTGCCACTATCATTCCAGCAGAACTAGACTCTACGCCATTTATTTCTGCTTTTAGTTTTAATCCTATTTAACTGCAACATGTCTACGTGTTGCATGACAGCTGTAGACGTTCTGTCAAATTTAGATTGTGTTCACATTAGAGCTGACAGCCTCAGGTCGACTCTTTGTTCGTCACTGAGGTCACAGTCGATAAAAAGTGCCATTAGTTGATAAGAAAGTCTGACGTTTTTGCCAGCGTGCGCAAATTTCAAGTTAGTTGAATTAATTTAGCGGCTTCTTATCTGGTTTACCAAGGCTGCAGGGGTTTCAATGACTGTAGGGAACTGTTTGTGGAGGAAGTACCGCTCTTTGTGCACAGGTGAGGCACAGAGAATGTAAAAGGATGTATCAAACATAGTCAATTCTAGAAAAATGTTGCTCTTTTCCATCTTCTGGACTAAACAAAAGCATGTCATATTTTGGTATTTTGTTGAGTTTGCACTGCTCATTTTTAAACTCCTCAAAAGGTTTTCCCAAACAAAAAATAGGTAAACATCCTTGAAGGAATCAAAAAACAGAAATAAATCCTGTAGTTTAGAGTTCACCAGCATTAAGTTTGCAATTATTTCCATATGAAGAAGCATTCCTACAATCAAAAACACTTGCATAATAGCTCTTTAAAAAAGACGTTTGTTTGCACACAGGACCACAACAAGAACAGAAAAGTTAAGAGTTAACATTTGAATTCTCCATACTTGATTAAATTACAACCAAGTTATTAGGCAGCAAGAACAACAAGCAACGAAGAGGTACAGAGTGGTTTTAGATTTTCACAAATGTCTGTTGCTCTCCAGTAATGACCCACTTCAGCACAGTCCGCTCTTTTGAAGAATGGATGCCTAACACAATTAGAACGGGACAGAGCTGGTTTTTAATTATAATGGTCTTGGACATTTTATTAAAAATGTGCATGAAATTACAAGAAATAAGAAAAAAAAGTAAAATTTGACAAAGATTGAAGTCTTGTGACAACTGCAAATCTCAGTGTAATTAGTTTGACATTCAATATAGAGCTTGATATACTTTTTTAAATGAACAGTCTACAACTACACATGTGTCTCTGTTAGATAGTACTATTAAGATCCTGAATATTGTAGTTGTGAGTACATCTAGTGCAGTACACACTACAACAGTAGCTTCAAAAGTACAGAAAATAAAACTAGTGGAATAAACATTGTGCGTCCTGTGGTGCTTTATTTTACATCACAGACCAGAAAACTCTGTTGTGCACCAGACACTAGTGATGTCTTCAGGTGTAGGTCAGATGCACCATTTCAGACTTTCTTTCTTTAAACTGTAACACATACATTTCTTCCCCACTTCTGTCTCTCCAGGTGTGGCTTCTGTTACATGGAGGCGGATCACGTCCCAGCAGGCATCTACAATGTCATCCCCACCACCTATCTGCCTAAACAAGAAGGACCTTTTTTCCTGGACTTCAGCAGCATAGCACCTCTTAAAGTCTCCCAGCTTCAATGAGAAACACAGCAATCACAAGTTCTTTTTACAACTCAATATAGAATACAGTGAAAGCCCATAAACAATCATCAGAATGGAATCACAACAGATTCAGTCGGAACTGTTAGCGACCTTCCCTTCTGCTGGCCTTCTGATTGGTTACAGGCCAAAATATTTCTTCGTTTCTTGAATTGGACAAACTTTCCACTGAACTCTGTTGGTTTACAACACTGATAGTTGAAAAACTTTATTTAAAAAATGAAATCATTTTTATTAGGTTTGAGTTATGCCATGGTATAGTCCCACGTGGGAATGGAGTGTGCTTGTCTAACCTAGCAACAGTAAAGTAAGAGAGTAGGGCTTAAAGAACAAGACCAGGGTTGTTGATACTAAATTTATTATCTGCTTGACAACAATGACAAAATTTAAATGATTAGCAGTTTAATTAGTAGTTTGCCTTTCATGCACAAAATCCAACTAAGCAATTAGTATAAATGTAACTTTTTAATTAAGTACAGCTAGAAGTCAGTGGCAAACTGATTTTGTTGTATTTGAGTCACAAGTAGTCTGCTTATGTGTTCAAATTCTTCACATTTATGAGTCAACTTTGGTCTCTTGATGACCTAAAGATAGAGTAGCTAATCCTTTGACAAATCAAATACCTGAGTTTAAAAAGTAAACTTATCTACACCATTTTTCTTGTACTTAAAAAAAAGAATTGGTCGCTTCAAAAAAATAATTGGTCGCTTCATGCTGCTGTGGGAAAATTATTGTTCATAAAAGCTGCCATGTTATTTTATAGTAAGACTAAGAATCGGGTGAAATTGAGTTTCCCCAGTGTCACAACTGTCACAATTAGAAATGGTAAAGCACAACAACAAAACGTAAAACAAAAACTAATTGCAAAGAAATAAATGACATTAATAAAAACTTTAATGTGACTTGTCCTTTAGGGCCACTGTAAGTTTCAAAACTAGCCATAAGTATCTCATTTCCACTTACTGAGCTAATCTTTATCTAATCACAACAATCTTTATCTAATCATAGTTTTCATCAAATGACCATGAAAGGGTTTTCTTCTCAGGAGCAGCAGTGCAGCAGCACAAAGAACGCAAAGACTTCTTTTATAGTGTCTGCTGTGTTGACTGAATGACTGAGCTTGGCCTGGTTTTTGCTGAAAGGCCTCATGATGAAGACAGGTCTCGTCTGTGTAAATGGTGATGATTGTTATAGGAGCATAATTTCTAGGTACACATTATGTGTTTACTTTTATTAATGCACTTTTCATGCTGTTTGTATCAACTTTGCAGTATAATTTATGCTCTCTTCCTGTCCTTGAGGACACTGCAGCCACTTATGTAGGGATATGAAACATTACAACTATTAATTAATCTATTAATAACTATTATTATTAGAAAGTGTGCTGCTAAAAGGTTGAAATGCTCTAAGGAGGAAACAGCTTACATATCTTTTGCCAAATGTGTTCATTAGTTCAGCGCTGTTATTTTTTTTTTAATCAGGTCTATTATTTAGTCTTGTTTCATTTTAAGTCTGCTGCAGGAAAAAAAAGGGTTGTAGAAGCTGATGTATGAATGATGGTGTAAACATGGTTACCCCTGCAGGACTTGCACTAAACTGTTCAAATGAATGAAAACTTTGAATACAGACAATGTGCATCTTTCTGCTGTTTGGTTTATGTGTTCCAGTCTTATACTTCAGACTTATGGTAAAAGGGGGAAAAAAATACAGTTGAGAGCTCCTGATGTAATGTCACATACAGTCAGGTCCATAAATATTGGGACATTGACACAATTCTAATCTTTTTGGCTCTATACACCACCACAATGGATTTGAAAAGAAACGAACAAGATGTGCTTTAACTGCAGAGTTTTAGCTTTAATTTGAGGGTATTTACACCAAATCAGGTGAACGGTGTAGGAATTACAACAGTTTGTATTTGTGCCTCACACTTTTTAAGGGAAAGCAATGGGACAATTGGCTGCTCAGCTGTTCCATTGCCAGGTGTGTGTTATTCCCTCATTATCCAATTTACAAGAAGCAGATAAAAGGTTAAGAGTTTATTTCAAGTGTGCTATTTGGAAACTGTTGCTGTCATCTCTCAATATGAGATCCAAAGAGCTGTCACTATCAGTGAAGCAAGCCATCATTAGACTGAAAAAACAAAACAAACCCATCAGAGAGAGAGAGCAAAAACTTTAGGTGTGGCCAAATCAACTGTTTGGAACATCCTTAAAAAGAAAGAACGCACCGGTGAGCTCAGCAACACCAAAAGACCCGGAAGACCACGGAAACAACTGTGGTGGATGACTGAAGAATTCTTTCTCTGGTGAAGAAAACACCCTTCACAACAGTTGGCCAGATCAAGAACACTCTCCAGGAGGTAGGTGTATGTGTGTCAAAGTCAACAATCAAGAGAAGACTTCACCAGAGTGAATACAGAGGGTTCACCACAAAATGTAAACCATTAGTGAGCCTCAAAAACAGGAAGGCCAGATTAGAGTTTACCAAACAACATCTAAAAAAGCCTTCACAGTTCTGGAACAACATCCTATGGACCGATGAGACCAAGCTCAACTTGTACCAGAGTGATGGAAAGAGAAGAGTCTGGAGAAGGAAAGGAACTGCTCATGATCCAAAGCATAGCACCTCATCAGTGAAGCATGTGGTGGTAGTGTCATGGCGTGGGCATGTATGGCTGCCAATGGAACTGGTTCTCTTGTATTTATTGATGATGTGACGGCTGACAAAAGCAGCAGGATGAATTCTGAAGTGTTTCGGGCAATATTATCTGCTCATATTCAGCCAAATGCTTCAGAACTCATTGGACGGTGCTTCACAGTGCAGATGGACAATGACCCGAAGCAAACTGCGAAAGAGTTTTTTAAGGGAAAGAAGTGGAATGTTATGCAATGGCCAAATCAATCACCTGAATCTGATAGCATTATCAGATTCAGAATGGCTGCATCTCAGTCCGGTGTTATCTCAGTCCAACAAAAATCCAAACTTCAAAACATCATAAAAACAGCGATGAAAGTGATAGGCCAGAAAGACGTGACATCTCTGCAGTCCATCTACGAAGGCACTGTGTCCAGATTGGCTCACAAGATCCTTAACCATCCCTCTCACAGTTTATTTACAGAGTATGAGCTTCTTCCCTCAGGCAGAAGGTACAGAGCTTACAGATGGAAAACTAACCGACTGAAGCTCTCTATTATTCCTACATCCATTACACAGCTTAATAAAGAGGCTCGCTGATTTACTTGATTTTATATTCCTGCACATTCTGATCTGTTCTCAGAGCCGGCCTTTTATTGTTATTTACTTATTTTTTATCATATGTATGTTTTAGCTGATCCCAGGTTTTATTTTTGAATGTCTTTTGCTTAGAGCCAGTGAAATTATTTATTTGATATATGAAGTACTTGCACAGATTTTGATGGTTACAGTACTATTGCTGTATTGATGTATGTTGTACATATACGTATGTACTTTCTGTTGTTGGTCGGTGTACTGTATGTTCTGCTGCTGATGTGGCACTGCGCCTAAGAGAAGTTTCTCTTTGGGACAATAAAGTATATTTGATTTGAATCTGAATGAGCATGTATTTCATTTGCTGAAGACAAGACTGAAGGGAAAATGCCCCAAGAACAAGCGGGAACTGAAGACAGTTGCAGTAGAGGCCTGGCAGAACATCACCAGGATGAAACCCAGCGTCTGGTGATGTCTATGTGTTCCAGACTTCAGGTTGTAATTGACTGCAAAGGATTTGATACCAAGTATTAAAAAGTGAAAGTTTGATTTATGATTGTTAATCTGTCTCATTACTTTCGATCCCTTAAAAAGTGGGAGGCACAAACTGTTGTAATTCCTACACCGTTCACCTGATTTAGATGTAAATATCCTCAAATTAAAGCTAAAAGTCTGCAGTTAAAGCACATCTTGTTTGTTTCATTTCAAATCCATTTTAGTGGTGTATAGAGCCAAAAAGATTAGAATTGTGTCGATGTCCCAATTTTTATGGACCTGACTGTATAACATTTAGAAGTGCTAGTCGGAAATAATTTAACTTTTTGCAGGACAACTATACCAAGTACATCAGGTCAAGTGCAATGTTGATTTTACAAAAGAAGCACAATTCAGATTCAGTGACAAGATGGACATTAGCAACAATTAAAAAGCAGGACCCCAAATCTCTGAACGTGTGTGACAAAAGGCTAAAGCTAATCCTCACAGTCCACAGTGTGCCATGGTCCAGACCAGTGTGCGGTTTATTTTTCAATGGGGTATAAACTAAATAAAAAGCTTAAACAAAAAAATTAAATACCAGGACTACAAGCACTAACTGAATAAGTATGATTGTCACACAAAGTAATCCTCTGTTAAAGTAGAACACACAACATGGCAATGAGATGAACATTTATTTAACTCTTCATCTGGCTGCTGCAGTGTGAGAACTTGTCACAGAAAATACCACATCTGACATTTACAGGTAGACAAGCACAGTTTATCACGAAACCATATACATGACAAAGAGGACACATGATGGATCCAGTTAGCCAAGTTTCGTCTTCAAAGTGACTATAAAAGTACTTCCAAGAGATGTACGATCTGTTTCACAACATGCTACATAAGCATTGACGTAAATCAAAGAATCAGTGTGCTCGGAGTGTACTTAAATGTACCAATTAATCCTAGTATAAACCGTTTTGTACCATTGAACAATTATTCATGTCTTTTCTTATGAAGTAGCAGCTGCTTACACAATGAGTAGCTGTGTAGACACTACAGTCAACGGCAGATACATTTCATCATTTGTTGCATCAAACAAATGCAACATTGGTCTCAACAAGCTACGTATGTCTAAACCATTTAGCATTAGAATTTATATTTGTCCAGTTATATTCTTGCCTGAGAACAATAATTACAAAAGTGCTGGACTATAGCATTACAGTTTACACAACTAGTGCAGGACAGTGAAACCTTTAAAATTTATGTTTTATGTGTAATTTTGTATCACTTTGGGTCATAGTTTTACATTAATATGCCCACATATATACAACTTATTTCATGTTCTTTTATTTTGAAGCTAGACTGTGTAATGTTTTTTCAAAAAATTAAATAAAAATGTCGCCTGAGAATCATTACAATATACAGTATATAGACATTTGTTTTGGGTGGTTCCCTAGCATGAAACAACGGGAACAGCCTTTCTCGTCCAGGGTTATGTAATTCTGAGTGACAATGTATTTCGCCACAACTCTTTACAAAATGCCAAAATGAGGTCTGCTTCAATCATCAGCAGACCTAGGACTAGCTTTACAATCAGATTATTTTGAGTTCAAAGAGGGGCAACTGTTTCACCTGACTGTAGCTTTCACACCGGACAGAACGTTTCAAACATTTGAAAATGTTCAGTAACTTTAAGCAACACTATAACTTTTTAATCATAAAATTCAGAGCCTTAGATTTATTCAAACATGAAGCTTTTAAGTCACTTTGCTGGAACTTCGACATGAAAAAGTTACAATTGACAGTGTTTCTCCATATCCAGAAAAGTTACAGAATCACTTTAGGATAAACATCCAGGTCTCATTAGAACCTAGGTTTTTATTTAATATCACCACATGTGACTGAGTTCAAATAAAAAGCTCTGTGTTGTATACAGCACGTTAAGTGGCATAGGTTTGACAACGTTTTCAGAGTTGACATACTGTAGTCACATAACAGGAACTAGTGCACTTTTGCAATTGTTACAAGCCTTTTAAGCTTGAGTGAAAAAAATAGTAGCCATCTTGTCCTTGCATAACCCTTTTTACAATTGTCCTTCATGAAAAGAATGAGGGCAGTCTGTTTGCAAATGGAGTGCAGTTGGGGCTTCAAGTGTACAACAGTGTGAGTCTGAAGGAATCAGAGGCGACTGAAAATCTGTTCCATAATGTCTCTCGGTCCTTCACACTCCTTTGACTAAGACAACGGCTTGCCCAGGGTCAGTTTTCTGGGAGCAGTTGTCCGTGTTTTTGTCCAAGCGGGGGCGCCGTAGGTTGAGAAAGCTGAAGCGCGCCTCCAGGCTAAAAGTTTTTCTGGTGCTGGACATTAAACCATTATTGTTGTTGTTGACAGGAGTGTTGTCCAGTTCTCCTTCTGCACCTTCAGCCCGGTCACCTGAAAGGGACAGGTGTACAGGTTGGTTATGCTAATGCTTAGATTTAGCTTCTGTGAACTAGTACCTGCGCATGTTTATCCCTCCTTACGTTTCTTTGTGTCATTTTTATTGAGCTGTGTGTGTATATACATGTATGAATGTATATATTATGTATACACTGTCTAAAGTATTTCATTTTCCATTTCTGTTGGGCCATATTCTTCAAATTATTTGTATGATTAAAAAAATGTTCTTCTGAACTGCTGCATTTATTGCATTTCTACAGTTATTATTGTCACACGTCAGGGCAGTAATTTGAAACTCTGGTCAACCAAAATAAAAACCATGCACTAATGTAAAGCCCATATATTCATCAACAACATTTAAGCTCTTAATTATTTATTATAACATGATGCTCATGTGCACAATGTAAAGTACTCCAGTCTTTTAGAACCAATAAAACAATAACACTCAAGATATTTAGTGTGAGCAGACAAACTGCACTAGTGTGGACAAAGATCATTTGAAAGAAACAATGCTATTTGAAAATACATCAGAGTGGATGTAGTGTTAATTCACTGACCTTTTAGAACAATGTCAAAAATACCCCATGCCTTATTAAGTTAAAAGAGCAGGTGGTAAACACACAAACCCAGCCTGAACTAATTCATCAGATCAGTCTGTAACCTCCTGTTGAGCTGAGAAGCAGCTACTGAGGAGTTTTTGTTCCCTGCAGGTGAGGCCTTTAGCTCAGTGTCACTGTGACTAATAGGCTCCTCCTGAAGAGCAGGTGTGAGGTACACAGGTAAAGCAGATTGGGAGATTTTCAGACAAAATTCATCTGAACCCTGTTTTATTCACCTGAGTGGCAGCAAATGTTGCACATAAATAGATATAGCCCACCTTTATTTAGACTGTGAATGTAGGGCACCTCAAAAGCTCTATAGTAATCCTCTGCCTGGTGGCAGTTGGAATCCTATAAAAGTAACATCTATTTTAACAACTTTTTTTCCTGTTTTCTATTACAGTCCAAAACTGTCTTTGCATTAACTATTTTTTCTATTTCAGAATATCACTTCAAGTATAGAATACGTCATGCTCTTTTAATGGCCAGTTTCTCACCTCTCTCCAGGTCACACTCGGGTGAGGAGGCCCCGCTGCACTCACTGCGGGGCCCCAGGACGGGAGAGATGAGGCCGAAGTCCGACAGCGATACAGTGCTGGGCAGGTCCAGACTGCAGGGCCTGGAGGGTGGTGCGGGGGAGGACGAGGACGACGATAAGGAGGGACTGGGGGAGGGCGAGGCGCAGGAGGAAGTGCTGGTGAACGGACACGGGGACAGCATCAGGTCCTGGGGGCTGCTGGGAGACGAGCCCAGGCTGCAGGTGGAGCGGGTCTCTGAGTCCTCCTCAGACACGAGGCTGCCGTTGACGCAGGGCTCGTCTTCGAAGCAGTCGGAGGTCACTGCAGGATGTAGAATTATACTAATGGACTCTGATAGACAGGCACAGAGCTCATTTAACTGTACTTCAGCTGTGTATCTTTTTGTGCTTTGAACTTCTGCTGCTGTGCTGTTACTATGGTGACATTATCCTATTTTTTGCCATAAAGATGGGGGGGCTGTTCACAGTAAAGCAGGTCAAAAAACTGCCATTGTTTTATTGCCATCCCAAAGAATCTTTATCCTCCCTTTCATTTCTATGTACTGTACGTCTGAAGTAAACAGACTGATATCCTTGACATGTTGTTACCTCACTTCTGTTGAATCAATGGAATCTATTAGCATTTTCAGCTCATCAGACTTTCTAAGAATTTCCAGCTGAACTTCACTGGAAAACAAAGGAGTCCCTACGATGAAAGCAAACCCTCTTGAAGAGTTCTTCTCCAGCGGTCTCACATAAACTAGTGCCATTAGAAGAGCTAACGCAGCATTCATACGGAGTTGTGCTAAGGCTACATTCTTGCTAATTCATGTTAATGCTGTAGTGTTATTCATACTAATTGGAAACCCCTAATTTAGCCAAGGCCAAATGCTAATAATTACTTGCCATTGCAGGTCAATGTTATTTTAAAACAATGCTAATACTTCAGTAAAATCTCAATGGGCAATATTCTTAATAACAACAACTTAAAAACAAGTACTTAATTCCATGTATGAATGTAATGTGTAGCCTATGTTCTGTGCTTTTCCCGAATACACCAACACTTCCCGTGTTATTCTACAAAAACAAAGAAGTCTAAATGGCACCTAAACGTGGTTTAAATGTCATTATGCCTGAACCTGACCTTTGCAGAGTCACTGGGTTGTGCAGCTCTTACTGTGGACGTCAATAAAAAACAACCCCAATTCAAAGATCTAACCTTTACTAATGGGCCTTTTATCCCATCAGGAGAAAACTAAGTCAGAGGTCTATACTTTCTACATTATGTTACTGTGACTACCGCAAAAACACACTTTTGTAGTTTTTTTTTTTAAATCAAATCCATTGTTTTTAAAGAGTGCTTGGGGTTAAAGAGCAACTGATATTCCTACAGAGGAAAGGAGGGTGAGACGGGAATTGGGAGTTTTTCCTCAGAGAGACAAAAAGGAGACATACTGTAGGTAATTATGATGGCTAATGTTCTCTACCCATTCACCAACAGCACATGCATGAAGCAGCTAATGCCCTTTCTTCCATTGAAAATGTATTGTGATCTGCTCAACTATTGTTGCCAAAACACACACAGTGTCCCTGGTGTCAACAATACTTACTGGAAATACCATCCGACTCCATCTTAAAGCTGGAGAGGTCGTCACCAGAAACACTGTCGCCCTCGGCCCCCACCCCTCTTCCTCGAGGGCCGATGGCAGAGCTCCTCCGTCTCTCGTGGATCTCATCAGAAATCATCTCCAGGTTCCGGAGCGCTGTCTTATATTCGGCTTTGGCCTGGGACAGTTTGGCCTGCCGCTCGTCCACATTCTTCTTCAGGTTCTAAAGGATAAACGGCAAGAAAGATATGAGTGTGAAGAAGTAAAGTAGTTGTATGGGTTTTAAATTCATTTCTATTCTTTCTTTTAATAAATACAATTTCAACATAATATTTTTATAAGCCTTTTACACCTAAAGACTGCCTCAAACTGTGTTATCCAATGACAATAATTACTTTTTTACATCACCAACCAAGTAGTACCGAGCTTTTTCTAAACACTTTCTCTAGTATTGCTCTAATATATTTCCGTGCAACAGACTGTAGTTTGTTAGAATACTTTCTGACCGTTCCTGTTGCCACGAGGCTGTTCATCACTAGAACAACATCAGCTTTGTTTGACAAATTACGGTCATTTTCTTCCAATCAATCAAACTACCAAATTCAGTAGCAAATGAAGGGATACAGAGCACGGCACATTTATTTTGTCTCCTTTGGTCTGACCCACACTGTACTGCTTGCTGGAAATGGGGCTTAAATGAACGCACAGTAATGTCTTGTGTGGGATTATGTACAAGAAATAGGCATTCGAATTTTAAACACTGCATGTTACAATACAGGGCTTTACAACTTTTATAATCTACAGTGGAAGTAGATTGCACTGTACACTTACCTCTAGCTGCAGATAGTACTTGGCCTTCATCTCAAAGTAGGGCCTGTGGAGGAGGAGAGGTCAGAGAGACAACATTAGACCAACGATGTGAGAGACACAGAGCAAATCCAGTGGCATCACCATGGCAATGACAAAGATGGATGAAAGCAGGGGGGAAGGGTGTATGTGTGTGTGTGATGCAGAACGGATTAAGAGCCTGCTGAGGCGTCACACTGACAGAGAGCAGTCTACAGCTCAGCGCCTACACTGAGGAAACCATTAGCATTAGTTAAAGGAGCTGACACTTGAGGAATAACTATAACTGTGTTTAATTAATACTCATGCTGGATTTTTTTTGACAATTTTAATAAAATCAAATAACAATCATAACATTACATTTTTTAAATTTATATAAATTTTTGCCGATATTTGGTTGTGAAGATGCAAACTGCTCTAAACATCAACTCTTTTTCCAGTCATGTAAGCAGCTATGGTAGCCCAGCAGGGACATGCCGTTTTTTCATAAACAAACCAAGTGGAAATATGGTCTGATGGTTAAAAAAAAAAAAATTACTGCAAAAATATCTTAAAACATTTATGTAAGAATGCGTGCTTCTCACCCGGTAGTGCTCAGTTTGTCCTCTCTGTATACACTATTGAAAACAGCTTTGACCAATGTCCAACACGGAAGTGGAGTCACAGATGCTTTACAGTATCGTATTTAAAAAAAGAACCTGTGACTTCCCCATTTAACATCTGTTTATATAAAGCCGGTGGATGTGGTTAAAGTCACACACACTGACCTTCATTGTACCCAAGAGAGTTAGTTTCAGATGAAAAGGAGAACCATAACCTAGCTGCACTTTTTAAAGAGGATCTAATTAAGGTTGCAAACAAAAAAAAAACAAAACTTACACACCACCAGCTGTGTTAAAAGTCCCAAACATGACCGCCTGACTCTGTATGACAATATATCATCCCATTATAGTTATCACTGTTAAGGACCAAGTTCGACAGGTTGTCTAAGACAAGTTGTCTCAAAGTAAGCACAGAATCTAATTTAACATCTTGTTGGTGTGAGGATGCTGAGCTCATATCGGCTACAAGCGCTGAGTCATGCTCTGAGTCATCGCCTTTGCACAGCTGTGAACACATCTGAGCTCACTGATAAACAAACACTTGCTAGAACTACACCTTCATTGCATAATTACTGCAGCTCAGACAAAATAACTCACTATATCACTAGCATTAGCTGTTTATTATTTCTGAGGTCTGTTATACCACATGAGCATGTCTGTGCAAAATGATAAAGCTATTAAAAGGAGGAGCAAGGGCGATTGAGAAGATAACAAATGATTCCCTTATATGGCCAGTCAACTTAACTTGGGGTTAGTCCTAAAATTTCCAAGCAAACCTGCAAAACCCAGTTCACAGCTGTTCTGGTTATTGTGGCCTGGTCATGATGGAGGTTAAAAGCTGCTTTAGTTCACATACACTACATTCACTTTGGGAGGCAATTTAAAGAAAGAAAAAAGTCAGCCTGCGTTTGTGGGCAAGCATAGAAAAAGTCTGTTTATTATCTGTGTACGAGTAGCCTAGTAACTACCTGTTACTATCCTCGCTGTATCAGCAAAGGGTTTGATTTTGGAGGCATTACTTTGAGTAGTGACAACACAGTGGGTCTTACTTGGACTTGTTGATGGTGCGTTTCAGCTTCTTCTCCAGCTGTTTCATGCGGCTGATGGCTGCTGTGTATTTGGCCGCTGTCTCTTTGTGCGCCAGCTCACTTCTTGTTTTGGTGTGTTCTGCTTCCATCACCTGAAACAAGGACACCCAGTCATATTTCCATTTGTCATTTCATTAACAGTCCAACTTTAGTTGAATCAAACCCTATAATTACCCTCTGCGTCGCATGGTTGAGCATCTCCTGCCAGGCTGAGTCAAACTGCCGGCTGTCCTCCTCCAGGAGCCTCTGCTCAGCAAGAGAGATGGTCTCCTTGGCCGCACGCAGGACCTCGGTAGCCCTCTGGAAGTCCTGAGTGGCCTTCTGAGCCTCCAGCTGGGCCTGAGGTGAACAGAGTCAGATAACAGGTGAGGTGTGACAACTGGATTATACATTTTAATTCTACACCCTTCTTTTCTTCAGCCTGTGAGCACCTACAGAAGCCCTGCAGGGACATGTCATTGTCTATGAAGAAACACAGAGGAAAAAGGTCTAATGATGTGTTCCAAAAGAAAAATACATTTTTATTTAGGTCATAAATGTCCTAAGGCTTTATGCAATTAACTATTACATTACACAATTTTGTTTAACTGGTTTATTTCATGCCCCTTAAGCCCCAGGTAAAAACTTGTATAAAAGGTGAAAATGGTCAGATTAATGAGATAATAACAGATGCAGAGCCCAACAGCAATGCTCTTTGAGTTGAATGTTGGATGGTGGTCGCCAAGTTCTGACGAACAATTGAAAAGGGTCTTTTTTCTTAACCATCTGAAATCTTACATGTACTATTTTTGGTTGCTCTGACTGTGGACTTTAGTGTATTATAGTAAAACTGAGTCAGGCTACATGTTGCAGAAAAAAAACTGTACATAACATTTCTTCTCCTTATTCATTGTTTCTCTGGGTTTCCAGTCCACCTCCAATGACGCCCTAAATAAAGGCTGTGCAACCTAGCAAAAATCAAAGCATCTTCATTTTATTCAAGTGAACTTTTTCAACTCAGGCCAGCAATTTCTCATTAATGTCTTTTTATTTCAATTTTTCTTTTAATATAAACACATCGTTCGCAATTATCCCTCTGCTTTGATTTAAACTCCGCCTCACAAACTACAGCAGCTTTGGAGGGTCAAAAAAGTAAATACACTGAACAAAGATTTAAATGCAACGATCTAAGAATTTTTCTATGAACACAAAAGGCCCATTTCTTTCAAATATTGTTCACAAATCTGTCCAAATCTGTGTTAGTGAGCACTTCTCCTTTGATGAAATAATCCATCCACCTCACAGGTGTGGCATATCAGGATGCTGATTAGAGAGCATGATTATTGTACAGGTGTGTCTTAGATACACAACAATATTGACATCTGATGGTTCCATGAGCACAACCTTGGTCTCTTTCTTTGCAGCCGTAGACTCTTCAGCATGAGTTAAGTGCACATTACTGCAGCTTAATGCACATCACTCTAGGCCAATAAAAAGGCACGAGAGGGGTTTCTGCTGCAGCCCTGACGCCACAATAGCTCTTCTTTCCTCCAGCCTTAACTCGGAGAGAACGGTTTCCATTGAGCGCGTGCAAAAGGAAGGACAAAGACTTGAGCCGTGTCCTATTTCTGAAGCCACATCCATATTTCAGCATGAGGCGCATCATTTAAAAAGCCTCTTACCTGTGCTTAAATCTGGCTGACAGCTGAAAACCATTAGACATTTTAAGAATTTGGCCTGACTGTGTCACTTCTCCAGAACTCCAGTCATATTTTTTTAAAAGGGTATTTCCAGGACACTTACTGAATCCATAGTGCTCCTATGCTCCACACAGATACGCTGACATCAGCACATGCTTCCTGTAATTTCATTATCAACGGTCAGCGTCAGGCCACATATGCACTGTCCAAACAAGTCTGGCCTTGTTAGAGTCCTGTCACCATCTTCACATATTATTTAGACGCCATTTTTAAGCTACATTTTATTGCATCTTATTATCTTGCTTATAATTAGCTAGGTAGCATATTAGTTTAAGTAGGAGCATGTAGATTTCAGCATAAGTGTCACCTAAAAGCCATTATTGCTGACAAACACATTAAGCAGTATGGCTTAATTTAGTACATGTTTAAGTTTAATTTCCAGTGCGACATAAAAAAAAGTACTGTTCCACTTTTGCATTTGTTGCAACATAAAGACCGTTGAATGTCAACATACATTACATTACAAAAAGTTTGCTTCAAACTTCCTTTTATGTGACGCCTCAGTGGCTCACCTGTTACCAATTCTGGCGTAGTGTCCTGCAGCTCACTGATCTCAGACGTCGAAAGCCCAATGCAGGGGATAGTCCATGTTGTTCAGTATAGCAGCTGTCTGTCCACTACTTCAACTACAGTCTCCAACTAACTTATATATCCCTCTATTTCAGATTTTCAAGGTGCCTGTTGTGTTGGTGCAATGCGTTTTATCAAACCACGATGGAAAAAGCCATATTGCTCAACTTTTCACCAATAACCAGAGCAGTTAGTGCAGTAGCTCATTTACATCAACCACTAACCAACCCAGACTGTTCCACTACAGTCTGATCCTTAAGAACACACACATACTCTCTTTGTGGGATCCTAGCTTCTGATTGGGTAAAAAGTGGACAGGATACTAGAAAAGTAGGGCTGGGGAGACCATGTTACTGACTCAACTTTTGACAACACTCACTTTAATCCCGTTTTAAACCTTGAAGCAGTTTCTGTTGGCTTTAAATGTTCACTCGCTGATTAAAAATGGATGTGATGTGGTTGTAGTTGAAGTGAACGGTACACAGTGGGACGTTGTAGTGACAGGATGAGGAGGCAGGGGGGGTGGACCGAGCACGTGTTGGATGTGATTAGAGCGGGAGCAACGTGACAGGAGCAGAGGAGGAGGCAGACACACAACAGAAGTATAGCGCCGCACCAGGGCCTCGTGAGGCTGCCGCGCTCATTAGGAACTTCAAAAACACACCATCCTGCTCTTCTTCTGTATTTATTAAGCATCGCTCACAGCAGCCACTTGAAGAGACTTCATGCTGAGACTGACATGATTAGATAAGCTTTCATTAGCACAAGCATCACTCAGTCTATTATAACACACCAAGTTTTATTTTGGCTTTGGTAAATCAGAGCCTTACATAATTTTTCTACCCTAAGATTTATCTAACAGCAAATGAGAAAGAATCAGTTCCAGTAGAAATTTCTTGCACTTGACGTCTGTTGTTTACATTTTTTTGACATTACATCATCAACACCAACAGCACTGCCTCTGTGAGTGTGATGCGGGCCGGCCACTGAGGACAGCAGGGCTTCGGCAAGGTGTTCCCCTCTGCGTGTGCCCAAAGAGACATTTATTTTACTATACTTATCAGTTCACCTCATTGTACTTCAATTAGAGTTTCTATATTCTTATGTTTCTATTTTTCAAAAGAAGCATCTCATTAGTTGGTCCGTCTTGTGTGATTTCTCAGCATCTGTTAATTGTCTCAGTTTGTCTGGCCGCTCCGTGTCTGTGCAGCCTCGTGACTTTGTTTGGCAGTTTTGATAGTCTCATGTTTGTAGCGCCAAATCAGCAACAACCTTATCTTTTGCAGCGTAGATCTCTGCTCCTTCTATTGTTTTAGTGATGGGTAAACCTGCTTTAAACTGTAATAACGCTGTTGAGGAGCCAAAACAGCGAGGCCACTGCCCTTAACTATCAATGTTTCCTACATAAAAAGCCTGTAAAGAGGCTAAAGCTGCAGCCTGTTGATAAATAGAAATAGATTTTTGTGTTTATTTTATTTATCTGTTTTGTTGTATATTTATGTGGATTGTGCAGCACAAGTCTGTTTTAATTGTGCAATAAACTTTAACCTAAAGTAACACTGTCACTTTTTAGTCTTGGCATTTACTCCAAGAGAAATTGTACTGAATATAAGTCCTAATATGGATTTGACTGGCTTTAACGTGCCATATCATTGGTTCACTGTACCTTTAAAAGAAGTCTGCTTTTTTTAAAGCAAAGGAACCATAAAAAGGACTTGGATCCTAAATCTTTCCAGAATGCTTTATATGGTCAAAAGTTACATACAGTAGTGCAGCTTTAATATTTATCATTTGTTCCATTAAAATATATTTGACACCATCTTGACAATATTTAACCTATTGCTTATCACGTGTGCTCCTTAATTATGCAGCTGTATTAACTCGCAGTCAGTTTTAAATACAGCCTCTTTCTTGTATCACTCTTTATTTAGTTTTTAGATATTTTCCAGGAAGTTATAGTTTATACAGTGTGGAAAAACAACACTTATTACAGTAGCAGCAACCTTGAACTCGGCTGATAAGGAACCTGACGTTTTTTTAACTGTGTGCAGTGTGTGAGCCACTGTTTAAAGCCCACACTGACGAAGACAGAACAAGAACGATGGCAGCACATTTTTCAACAATATTTGACTAAAATGATCCAATACATGTAGGGTGACCACCTGTCCCGCATTTTGCGGGACAGTCCCGAAATTTGAAGCTTTGTCCCGCGTCCCGCAAGTCGTAAGCAGTGTCCCGCATTTTAATTTTGTCTAAAAAAAACACTGAACATGCGCAGCGCAGCCGTTATTATTGGTTCTAGCGGCTAGCTAGCCAGAGCGGGAAAATAAACACTGAGAAAAAGCGGAAGCATTAAAAATGAGCTTTAAACTGGACAAGTCCGTGCCCCAAACATAACAGCTCTGGTTTGGCTTTGAGGCTGAGCATTCCTGTCACCAATGCGTTCGTGGAGAGAGTGTTTTCTCTCATGACTGCTGCGTGGACAGAGACAAGGAACCGCGCAACTGTGGACCTCATAAAAGTGAAATCCTGGTGCAAGTGAACTACAGCTACACCTGCCAGGAGTTCTACAGACACATAATGAACGAGAAGGCCCTACTCGAAGCTGCCAGTTCAGACAAAAAATATAAATTCAAGATGCACTGAATCCGGTAAGAACGCATTTAATCTTTCTAGTCTTTCCTAATGGAATTTATGTGCTTATTTGGAAATGTGCTTCGTAGCGATTGAATTATTATTTTCACTGAATAATTTGGATTGAATAGACACGTGCTGTTAAAATAATTTTTTACTGATATTACTATTAAATATTATTAGTGACGTTCACAGCGCCGGTCAGCGCCGTCATTAACATTTTTATAAACCCTTTTAGCAATTTAAAACATGTTAACATCACTGCAAAAAGATATCTAATAAAAAAATCAATATTTATTCACCTAGTATAATAATAGTAATTTCTCTCCCTCGTGTCCCGCATTGTCCCGCAAAATCAGGTCTGCTGTCCTGCAACAGAGCAATAGCCAGGTGGTCACCCTAAATACATGTCCTCGTCATTGCTTTGCCTTTTGCCCCACTTTCCTAATCTTCCATTTTATTCCATCTTTATCCTTCCACTTCATCTGTTTCTCTCAACCCTGCTTCCTCTCTTCCCTCTTCATCCATCGGTCATCGTCCGTCACAGTCTAATCCCTCTCATGTGCCATATCTTCCGGCTCCTCTGCAGCACCATCTCCCATTCTCTCTATTTTACAGCCACATATTTATATTTTAATTACTCTGCAGCTGCCTATGAAACTTTCAGAGACGAATCCCGTGAGAGTGGAGAGAAACTTCAAAACCAAGCTTCAATTTGGCTTTGCAGGCTTTTTAATTATTTACAATAGACTCCTTCAGAAAAAAACATGCCTAATAATGTTAACTCTGAGAAAAGATCAAAAGGGAATGTGTTGCTACAGCAGAACACAGTGTGGTAGCTTTCATGTTATGCTGTTATAGTGTCTTATAAATGGCTTTTTTATGTTAGGATTCTGGTTAAAACAAGGTTAAGGCTTTTAATTTGCAAGGACTGGTTTGTTCATGTCTTTGGATCAGGTTAAGGATTTTATTTTGATAGGACTGGTTTATCCAAGTGTTCAGGTTTATTCCAAGGCTTTTAATTTAAAAACATTGTTTAATTCAAGTGTTCAAGTAGTTTAAATAGTCAAGACTTTTATTTTTAAAAGGAGGGGACTTCAGGTAGTAAGGCTTTTAATCTGAAATGATTGGTTAATTCAAGTCTTAAGAGTTTTATTTAGAAGATGACTAGTTTGTTTAAGTCTTCAAAATTGAAACCTGACATGACCCAAAAATGTATTTTTTTTAATCTTCAGGTTGAGTTGCTTTTTTTTTCCCCTTTTCTTTTTTGAATACACTAGTTTACACAAGTCCTCAGAGCTAGTCAAGTGTTTTGTTTGGATAGGACTGGTTTATGTAGGTCTTCAGTCAAAGTGTTATTTTGATGGATGAGCGCATCTGAGCTGCCGTGGCCTGCCTTAACGAAACCCAGGGTCTGAGAGGGATTTAACGAGACAGACCCAGATGTGTCGGATATTGGACCATTGTCTACTTTTAATGTCTGAGCAAACGTTGGATTAAGACAGTTTTCACAGTTCACTGACAGACACACCTGTAACACATTAATAAGTTAAACTACTAAACCTATCTTTCTCTGAGTCGTCTAATAGTAAATGGCATGGCTTGTAGGATAAATAGCACATTTCCACTTAGCCTACTCCAAGCGCTAATAATAACGTGAGTGTTTTTGCTTAAATCAAGCACATCTGACGGTTTACTCTGGTGACATTACTTAGCATTAGCGTTTAAGTAACGTAGAAGCAGCACCTGATAAAAAACAAAATAAAATATTGCTGTGTTAGAAACTGTATCAATAATACACACTCACACAATCATCTAAAAGCATGCTGGCCCTAAAAGTAAATCAAATACTATTTGTAAAGTGCCAATGTGATATTGGTTCTAAATAATGGTTTTGCTGCTCAGCTCGGTGCTGACCTGGCGTGGGATTTGAGTGCACCGTACGCGAACCCAATTTTTCCGCCATACGTACCTTTGATAAAACTGAACCTTAAAGAGTTGAGTAGAGCATACATGTTTCCCCATTTTAATCAACAGCTAATCTATAATGGTAAATGACACAAGAGGAAGTAGAGCGCAATCGTCACATCTTTGTTCTGTGGCTTAAACCCGGCAAGTTCCCTCATCCACCAACATGATATGTCAAAGTTGAGCGCCGTCTTTGTAAATTAAAGGCCGTAAACTCAAGAGCACACATGAGCAAAAGCAGCTTGTGAACAAATTGTCAAATAAAGGCATGGAACTGTAAGGTCTGAAGAGATGCCATTTTTATTTGTATTGCACCACAAAGAGGGTTTTTTGCAATACTGCGATACAATTATTGTAATGACGTTTTTATTTATTTTTTTGCGATGCAATTATTGCCTTTATTGTGTATTGTGTGGCCCTACATAAAAGTATACTGTGTAGAAACTCCAGTGACATTTTTGCCATACAGTGCACAAGAATAGAACAGGCAGATTTGCAGGCTAGTGCATTTATATAAGCTTGGGGTCAGCACAAACCCAGATGGCTAGCTCTGTCATAGCCTGTATCCCAATCCTTCAATCCATCATGACAGATCACTGCTGACTGCCTGCCAAAAAACAGGCTTCCATTGGGAAAAGGATACAAACGGAGAAAACAATTTACAGTACTGGAACAATTTCAACAATTTTATGCAATATTTTTCAAAAAACAGGCTCAAAATCAGGAAAAAACACAAATGCCAAAAACTGATTGAATTATGTGATAAAGCTTGGGAAATAAAAGGTCACAGATGGTGTCCGTTCTGCTGTGTTGAGGTTTGACTCTGAGCTGAGCGTCCAGACTGTAGCAACGTGCAACACAGCGGGGCACTTGTCTCAGATGGTCAACAAACAGGGCCTCATTAGAACAACACAATCTGTACAGACGCTTCGATCTTGTAGCAGAGAGGTGTGTGACATAATTTCAAAACTAAACCACAGATTAACAAAATTTAACACATGCTCAGTGTTGAGGGACTTTAAACTTTAAACAGATGCCTGTTTTCACCGCACAGCAGTACCGCTAACACCTGAGGTGGCACACTAGTACAAAACCTCTGGATCTGCAGTAATGCACTTTTAAGCAGTTATTGCAACCAACTTGGTTATAACCAGTTTTTGATTGGCTTTTGGTTAACTTGTTCAGAACTGGATTTGGAAGTGGTTTAACTCGGATTTCAAGTAGTTTAGAACTGTTTCAAATGGGTTCTACCCAGATTTAGAAGGGTTCGTATTGTTAAACTCAAACATTGATCAGTTAAAATGGGTATAACCAGGCTTAAATTGCACGTTGCCGTCTGCCTAAAGTGGTTTTAAGTGGCTATAGAACAAAATGCCATTGTTAAAGAGTTTCACTCATCCGCAGTGCCAAGGACAAGTAGCTCTAAAAATCTCCTACAATCAAACATTTTGCTCTTGAAAGATGTTAATGTTTTTTGGTAATTTAAAAAATCCCATTCCCAACCACTAATTAGACCACTCCACGGCCTGTTGCCCTGGCACTGCTGTATTTGAGGAGAGGTAAGCTGGAAAGATTATAGGGCTTAATGCATATTTCATGAAAAGGGAGGCTTGTAAAGTTTAGCCGCTCGCTGCCTTGAGTCAGCACTTACAAACGTGCCTCTCTGAAGCAGTGTGCACCCAGGCGATTCATTCTCCAAGTTTTCAGCCTCATCATGACCCACTTCTGCCATGGTGCATAATATCCATATTTTTCTATCATTTTAATACCTGCACAGGGGAGATCTCTGCGGTTCAACTCGGGCTATGTCCATCAAAAGTTTAGAATTGTATGTTTTTGCTGCATTTAGTTTTTGCACAGCATCCACACTACTTTAGAACAATTTAGTCTGAAGACGCAAAACAATCTACTATGAAACCATGTGAAGGCCTGTTAAAAAGGGAGATTTGTTTTGTCTAATTACTAGCAGGTCTCGAGGGACACTCCCATCATAAATGGCTGACAATAAGAAAAAGTGTATATTCCAGCAATGGCTACATTTGCTTAAACAGAAAGGCGTAATATAAATAGTCACTATGTTTTTGTTTTTGTTTGAGGGGTAGGGTTTAAACTGGGGTCAAGTACACCAGGGCAAGTGGAAGCTAAAGAAGAATCCAATATCTTGTTATTGCAATGTTAAACACAGTTATCTCATATTGCATGTTTTCCTTATTTGTGCAGATCAACCTATTGTTTCTTTGTGATGACGATAGGCAGAGGTGGGACCCTTTATATGGCTTTTGATAACTTGACCTTGCCAAACTAACCCAATATTCAGTCTCAAAAAAGATTCCCAGCCCTAATATAAACCTCGTCCTTCTTGATGAGTTCTGTATAATGTGAGAGCAAACGTTACTTCCAGTTTTCTTATGACTTCTGTAAAGTTTTCTGAAGGTGTGTTTCCGCATTAGGTTTACTTAAGGAGGTTTGGCACTTAAAATAAATGTTAGTCCTTGTGTTTTACTTTTTGTTTACAAGTTTACATTTACATCACAGTTCCCAAGCCCATGTGCAGGAAAAACCCTGTGGAGATCCTGCTTTGAATGATGACTCATGGCTCATTAGCCGACAGAGACATGCTGGATATGCTAATGCGACTTATCCAGTAACTCACATTAACAAGGCTGTCTGCTGAACACTATCTGGACTCAAGGTCAAACAGTGTGCTTTCCTCCACCCACCCTCCGTCTGCTCTGCCGATATCTACACCCATAATGTGTTTGTTATCTGAGCACGTTAGAGAGACGTTTGTCAAAGTGAAAGGCAGAGAAATGGGAAAACCGAGGGGACCTTTTTCAGAAACATCAGGAACAGCAGACATGTTTATGCATGTCTGGAGGGATTTTATTGACAAACAGGCGGACTGTGAGCAAAACATAAGCGAGACAGACTGAGAGCTATAACTACGGTGATGGAAAAGTCTGTATACAGCATAATATGGCATCCCAGTCACCAAAAGCTACAGTGCAGACAAACGCACCGTAAACAACATTAGAGCTCTGGAAAACATGAAATCCCCAAAGCTGCCAACACTTCTGTCATGGATCTCCCCAAGACAACTTTACGTTACCATAGCAACTGTTCAAATCTGATAAACTGGAGAAGGTATGTTCAGAATCATTGCAAAAAACTGTTTCCATTACAGTTAGTGTGAAGTCCTGCTAGAAAAGAATTACTTGCTCCTTTTTGCTAAACGGTGTTCCTCATAAGCTGTGACGATGTTCTATGGTTCACACAGAACAACACATACTCACCATAAAAGGTTTAGATAAGATACTTTTGTGTTACTCCCTCAACCAATAAAGCCAAAAATGTACTGACTGAAAAATAATTACATATAATCTCTTTGAGGCTGAAAAGTCAGCCACGATAAAACGGTGGTGAGAATGAGGCCCAGTGTTTCTTTAGTCAGAGGTATTTTCTGTTTCTAAATAAAGCAAATGACAGCAACAGGATCTGTGTGAGCTCGTCTAATTGCGCTAGGGAACTTTTCAAAAAACTCCCACAAGCTAATAACTCGAGGCATTAGGCAAGTAGTCAGAACAAGCAACTGCACTACCGTGTTTGGATTTAAATTATGACTGTTTTGAAGCAGAAAACTCTAAATCAAATGGCTTGATGGGGATTTATTTTCTGGATGAAAGAGAAGCTCTAGTAGCAATCAATGAGAGAAGACTGAAAATCATTCTGAGAAATGCAAGATTGATTTGTGTATGCATCAAAAGAAAAGTCCATTTTGGAAATATCGCTGATGACTGATTTAAAACTCATGTCATCTGAATTTCTGAACAGTATTAGAAACAGCAAAAATCCCATTAGTCACCAGAACAAAACTCTAAAGCTTCATGTATTTTACCACAGTCCTCTGTCAAATCCATTTAAAACCTTGAGTCCTGATAAATGTAATATAAAATAAAAGATTAGAGTGGTCTCTGTAGAACTGAATTGGATTTTCAAGGGTTGTAACCCATGGGCACAGATTAAATCTCCTCAGATCCCAATGGCAAAGTTAAATTATTAAAAAAGTAAATTACCTTCTGTTAAATTGAAGCGTCTGTGTTTATTAAAAGTTAACAAATTGTGCAATTAATTGGGATTAATTACAGCCAGGTCTGCGATTAATTAGTCATTTTTTTAATCGATTCCCAGACCCAGTTTATTTAATAGAAGAAGGAGGACCCGAAAACAAGTTTAGTTTGAGATCACTTTGTTGTTCAAATAAACATTACATCACAGGTTTTTTCTCATCACATTGGCCACGAAAAAGGTGAGGATCTACATGAAAAACAATATGTCACCATGAATGTGATAACTTGTTGCACCCGACCGAAGATTCATTTCTGTCAGGCCAGGCTGCTGCAAACATCTGATAAAGCATCAGCTCTGTGAGGAAACACAAAGGCTGTGTTCGAATCAACACATCACTATTGTGTCCACTATATAGTGATTACGCCATTTTGTAGTAATGTCTAGTGACTAAAATGTAGTGCGCTCAAAGTTTCTCCACAATTCATTAGTAAAAGTAGGTAGTCACTAGACGGTCATAATAATAAAGAGTTGCAATAATCCGTCAGTTTTGGTCATTAATAGGACAAGAGTTGTTGAAAAAAAAAGGCATAAGCTTATTTATTTTAATACTTATGTCACTAAAGTCTTGTGATTGATTACAGAAGTCCATTATCAGTGGAATTCAGTTGAGTTTTTTTTTTTACATGTACGCTAGATAAAAACAAGAAATTTGTTCTTGTTCTTGAGGTGGCAAGAACAAAGTTAGTTCTGACCAGAACTTTCCATACGGCACAAGAAACTCGAGCGCCGAACTCTTCACATTTTAGCATTAACCACGCCCACTTCAGATTTCTGACCAATCACACAATAGTTCTGGGACACCTACAAGAAAAAGATTCTGCTCAGACGATGTGTCAAGAACAAGCTGCAAGAACAAAATTACATCATTTTGTTCATGTCACCACAAGAAGAGTATGTATTGCCCTTAATGGCGACACACAGACAGTTGTGTAGTGTCCAAAACCTCTCATTGAGTGCACTATATAGTCCTCTATATAGTACTGCATTATATAGTGATTGAGGGGTTAGGAACTATGGAGTGGATTCAAACACAGCCATAGACTATCAGTGACCGACAGCTATGTGATACGCATATCACAATCAAACCATGCTTAGCTTAATGGTTACTGCTTACATACAGATATTTAGTGAAGGCAAAATATTGCTCGTCGGCCTAGATAAATTCAAAGAGCAATCAGTCCTTAAACATCATGCATCACCTAAAAACTGAATGCCAAGACTGAACATTTAGGAGAACAAAAAAGTGCTTTGTTAGAGCACACAGAATCCACACGACCCTAGTCTTTTCGAAAGCCCTTTTAAATCAACAGTGATCTAAGACAGTCAACCTCTGAGGGGCGACGGATAATGGCTCAGTTTAATAGACTTCTGAGTTCTCTAGAGAAAATAAAACAGTCGGGTGTAATCTGCTGTAAAGTGAAGTTGGCCTTGGTGAGGATTTATACTCCATCTTAAATTGGATCCATTTCTACTTGCAGTTACTAGACTTTATTAAAATGTCAAGCTATATTTCTTTGTTAAAGTAGTTTTTCTGCAAAAATAAAAAGATGAGCGTTTAACAACTTCTAAGGAATCACTCGCAGGTGGTACACCTTGTATTATACAGTAAGTCTGAATGTGTAGCAGACTCAGACGTTATGATTTGTGCAGTCAAGAGTTTATATTCAGAATAGCATGACGTGGCTTAAATGTAGCCGACACATTTAGATGATCCAGGTTAGGTGACAAAGTTTTCAACAATGCAATATTTTGTGTAATTTGCTTATCCATTACGGCATAAATGTGTAGCGTTAGATTAAGGAAGAAGCGATAAGATGATGGCTTTTGTTTGGCCCTCAACCCAAAAAAAGTCCATCAAAATCAGTTGCTGACAACAAAAATAGTGTTGTGGATAGTGTCTGGTTAAAAATACAGTTGTATATCGTTTAATGTAAGCTACAATAACCCAGTCACAATATACACACTTAATGTATCCTCAAACCCTCTAGCCATCTACTGTACATGTACAAAAATTTAATAAAAAAAAGGAAGTTTAGGGAAACCGATACAATTTGAATACGTAGGTGTCGTGAAAGGTGAAAGGAACTAGAGACCTCACATGGATTCTTTTTCTCAGTTCCCGTGAAGCACATGTTTTTGACGTGTAACTCACTTAACCATAGGGCACCATCTGCAGTGCTTCAACAAAGATAGAAAGACGAAATCATAACTGCACCTACATCTCCATACTGTATCAAACTGTATTTTTGCTTAAATCTTAAATTCTTAAATCTCTTAACCCCAGTTACAGCGTCATTTCTTTTGTCCAAAATGTACAATGGGCCCAAAGATAAGTGTACCAATACACAAAAATAGAGTGAAATAGGTGGAACCATGAAACAAACCAAAACTGTTCTTCTTGAAAAGGAAATGTAGCAATGTGCCACATAATCTTTGTTTAGCTGGGTTAAAACAGGACATATCTGAAAAGGGAAGTCACCCAGCAGAGTCACTTTACAGTAACCTTTTGCCTACAATTGTTTAAACCTAAACAGCATACTTATAGCTTTGGTTTTCAAAGATTCTGCCATACAAAGCATTTTACAAACAGTATTAATATACAAGCCATGTCCCCTACAATGAAGAGCCAAGAATCACACAATGACAGCCATAGAGACCAAGCACTCGCAGCTGCATTGGCCCTTATCGAGATGCACAGGTGCCTCCTTCTCCTTTTATTTACATATTTGCCTGAAAAAGGAAGCTAGAAGATGACTGTTACGGTTACTCACAAACTACTTTTTATCATATTCAGAACGAACATAGTATCTTTAATTGCTTGGAGCCTTCTTACTGTCAAAGTTATTAAATCCACTGAATCTGGTGTTTTCTGTCAAATGTAATCTCAGATGAACAACATTCTAACATTTATTTCACAGAATTGAAGCAAAAATGAAAAACGTTATTGAATTGACCATATATTCTTCTGTAAACCCGAATAATTAGGCCAAATGCAAGGCAGCTAAAAGGAACCCCCCACCCCTTCAAAAAAATATCCAGGGAAAAAAAAATCTAAAGTTCCGTAAAATCTAGTTATTTCCTGTTCCTAAAGCTTGGTAATGTTTGGTGATACAGAAATTATTCAAAGCACCAAATCTACATCTGAATGGCCAAAAGAAATAAGGGTTTCTCCTTAAATAAGTCCAGATCTTCTTCCATTTGAAATGTTGTGGTGGGACCTTAAGAGATCTGGCCATAATGCTCAAAAACCTCACTGAACTTCCTCCACAACAATCTGAGAAAATCATATACTGTAGGTCATCTGTTCCATAGCTAAAGCTTGGTCCTTGCTTGGTCTGAAATTGCTCTGTTAGGGACCTTAAGTAATCTATACATAATGCCCCAAAACCTCAAAGAACTTCCTCTGTTCCTCATATTGGTACATAAAGCTGTCAAATTTAGTGACCACTCTACAGTATGATAAAAGTGGAGAGTTGGATGATTTAGACATAAGCACAGTATGGACCTACCTGTCTAGCAAGGCGGCGGGCCTCCCAGTACGGCTTCGACTCCTCCACAGCCTTCCCAATCTTCTTCACCAGCTCGTCCAGTTTCACTGTTGCTTCCACCAAGACCGAGCGGAACTTCTGCCTCGCATCCTGAACACCCAAAAGACAGAATCACACATACAAATTCATTTAAACTCCTGTTAACAGTTAAAATTAACGGTAAATTGTGAGGTATAATGACTTCAAATTACACATTTGCCTATATTGGGAAAAAAAACATCTAGAGCTCCAAAAAACCCCAGTTATTTCCTGTTCCTAAAGCTACCTACAGTAAAACGGAAAAACTGAGCCCAGATTGAACAAACTGAGAACTGCTGAAGGAGAAACACATCCATTTTTGAACAAATATTCTGGTATAAAAGCTCAGAACATTTTTGACAAAACTGTTTCTCTTTTCTAAAATTTACAAGTGAACTTATATAACTGGGTTTCTCCAAAGCTAACAGCTCGTACCTGCAAGGCTCCCATAGGTGTTCACAAGCTATGAAAAGAAAGCGTGAGAGATATGTAATTGCAATGTGCACAGCATCTCTACTAGATGGCTCCAAAATCTGCACAATGTATCTAAAATTCATTTATTTTCTACCGCTTAGTCCCATCAGGGGTCGCGGATGACTGGAGCCTATCCCAGCAACTTTGGGCCTGAAGAAGAGTACCCAGGCCAGTGGTCAGTTAGTCGCAGGGCTGACACTTTGAGACAGACACTGACAGCCAACCATTCACTCTTCAGAGTTGCCAAATGAGCTATATAGAAGAACCCACAGTAACAGGGCCGGGGTTTGGACTCACAACCATCTTGGTGTAAGGCAGGAACGCAAACCACTCTGTGCACTCTCTACAGTAGTATCTTTGCCATATCATAAGATATGTTTTCTGTGGTACAGTATTTTTAGAATGGGACCAGGGTGTGGATGGAAAACTGGGCTGATCAACAGATTTGCATTTGCATGTCGCCGGAGTGTTGCCTTGCGTCACACTTACACTGTTTTAAATAACAAGACATTTACAGGTGCTCCGCCACACGCCATGTTAGATTGACACAACACACTGTGCACTGCCTCCGTTTGTTTACTTCTTTGTAGATTGTAAGTGTTCAAAGGGCGTTTTATCTTTTCTAGCCTTGGCCTCCTTGTCATTTTACAGACACCATTTTGGGAAATGTAAACTTGCTATACTGTAGCTTTTGGGATTTACAACAGGCCAAGACAGATGCCAAGGCCACTTAGTGGAAACACTGTTAACATAGAGAAACATGATGTCCCCAAACCATCATCTTAAGAGTCAAACGTTTACACCATGTGCTGGTTATGGCTGTAACAATTTTTTTGTGACAAGAATGTGACCAAACCACTCATTCCACCTAAAACTAAAGGGCACCTAATTTGCGAAGTAAACAAACGGACAGTCCTTGAAGAATAATCACAGTGATTTTGCCACTAAAAACTCTTCAAATATTTATCACGGCTCTATAATGGCTCTTTAGGCAGGAAGAACTTCACAGTCCTTATTGGTAACTGTCAGGAAAGTTAATACACCACTCTTGTAAGCTTCAGTGACGCAAGTAAGTTTTGGCAACAGTGAGTATGACTTGAAAGAAAATAAAAGCAGTGTCAGCATCTTAGCTTGGGCTGTACCAATGATCACTCACAATAATACCAGTAGAGTTTGTCTGGTGATAAAAAAAAGAAAAATGTCAACAAAAAACAATATTGCATGCAGGTATACAACAAGACGTCCTACAAAAGTCACTTTAAATCAGGCCAAAACAGCTTCAGCGGATTCAAAAAGAAACAACTGTACCCTCTGAAATGCATTCTCATATTCTCCAGCGCTGACCTGTTTTAGTATCATATCACCTCTAGACTACATTACTAGACACCAAACTGTCTGCAGCAGCACAGCAAAGATTCTAACAAAAAGAACAATCTGCTAACTGTTTACTTTACCAGTTTTTACTGATTTGAGTTGCGTCTAAGTTACTGGTTTTAATGCTGATTACAAAGCCCGATTAAAAAAAAAAAAGAGTTGGGACGCTGTACAAATTTTGAAAAAAAAAACAGGATGCAATCATGTGGAAGTTAAAAATGTCAATATTTTATTCAGAATACAACATAGATAACATGTCAAATGTTGAAAGTGAGACATTTTGAAATGTAATGACAGATATTGGCTCATTTTGTATTTAAAGAGAGCTACACATTTCAAGTTGGAACAGGTAGCAATAAGTGGCCAGAAAAGTTAAATGTACAAATAAGGAACAGCTGGAGGACCAATTTGCAACTTATTAGGTCAATTGGCAACATGGGGATAAAAAGAGCCTCTCAGAGTGGCAGTGTCTCTAAGAAGTCAAGATGGGCATTCCCCCAATGCTGCAGCAAAAAATAGTAGAGCAATAACAGAAAGGAGTTTCTAAAAAAAATTGCAAAGAGTTTGAAGTTATCATCATCTACAGTGCATAATATCATTCAAAGATTCAGAGAATCTGGAACAATCTCTGTGCGTAAGGGTCAAGGCCGGAAAACCAGACTGGATGACCGTGATCTTTAGACCATTAGACGGCCCTGCATCACAAACAGGAATGCTACTGTAATGGAAAACACAACATGGGCTCAGGAATACTTCCAGAAAACATTGTCGATGAACACAATCCACCGGGCCATTCACCGTTGTCAACTAAAACTCTATGGGTCAAAAAGAAGCCATATCTAAACATGATCCAGAAGCGCAGGTGTTTTCTCTGGAGCCAAGGCTCATTTAAAATGGACTGTGGCAAAGTGGAAAACTGTTCTGGGGTCAGACAAATCAAAATTTGAAGTTCTTTTGGGAAAACTGGGACAGCATGTCATCCGGACTAAAGAGGACAAGGACAACCCAAGTTGTTCTGAGCGCTCAGTTCAGAAGCCTGCATCTCTGATGGTATGGGGGTTGCATGAGTGTGTGTGGCACAGGCAGCTTACACATCTGGAAAAGCAACATCAATGAAAGGTATATCCAAGTTCTAGAACAACATATGCTCCCATCCAGACGTCGTCTCTTTCAGGGAAGACCTTGCATTTTCCAACATGACAATGACCACATACTGCATCAATTACAACATCATGGCTGAGTAGAAGAAGGATCCGGTTCTGACATGGCCAGATCTTTCACCCAGAGAAAACATTTGGTGCATCATAAAGAGGAAGATGTGACAAAGAAGACCAAAAACAGTTGAGCAACTAGAAGCCTGTATTAGACAAGAATGGGACAACATTCCTATTCCTAAACTTGAGCAACTTGTCTTCTCAGTCCCCAGACATTTGCAGATTGATATAAAATCCAAACAGAGGTAAACATGGCCTTATCTCAACTTTTTTGAGATGTGTTGATGCCATAAATTTTTAAATCAACATATTTTTACCTTAAAATGATACATTTTCTCAGTTGAAACATTTGATATGTTATCTATGTTGTATTCTAAATAAAATATTGAAATTTGAAACTTCCACATCATTGCATTCTGATTTTATTCACAATGTGTACAGTGTCCCAACTTTTTGGGAATTCGGTTTGTAAAATAGCCCAGGGCCCTACAAATAAAAGTGGGCTATGACCAATTCTTTTACTCATTAGGATCAGTTATTGTTATCTAGCCATCACTTCATATCATATTAGCCACAAGGTTGGATCGCTTTCAACGAGGCTTTGTGTGCAGTTCAACTTGTATTAGACACGACAGGGGAGGGGTCATGTATTATACAGTATACAACCTAAACTGCTTTCCACTGTGGGTCTGAGGCTAATGCACACTGCTGTTGCTGCTGCTTTGCCGTTTTGTTTTGGACAAAAATAAATAATAACATTTGAGTTATCTTTTTAGGTCAGTGGCAAACCAAAAAAAATAAAGAAATAATGAGATTTTATGTTTTAGCCATATCGCCCAGCCCTAGGTGAAAACTAGCAGCAGGTGAGTAAGACATGACTCTCTTTGGTTAAGTTTTAGTTAACACAGCCAAATGCAATGCCAACACCAATATTTTAGCAAATTTTTGCTTTGATAATTTTATGTTTGACAATCAGTACTCAGTGTTGTTTTGTGATACTTATTATGATAACACACCAATGGTTATTGCAGGTTATATGATACATTACAATATGGAATATTTGGTTCACTGACTAAGGGGTTAAATTGTATATGTGTTTGGCCTTAAAAAGAAATTATGGCAGCTATAATAAACAGCCTATGAGCAATGTTGTTAATCTGCGGTGAAACTGAGCAACTCACCAATCTAATTATTCAGCAAGACAACAAGGTCATTAAAATGCTTGCTTAACAGATTAAGGTAATGTTTATTGGTATTACATGTTGAGAGGTTGTTTCTAAAGTGGGAGTGCTTCTTAAAAACATGTAGGATTATAATGAGCTTGTTTGTTGCTTATTATGGGCGGCAGTAGCTCAGTGGGTAGAGCGGCCGTCCTTCGACCGGCGGGTGGGCGGTTCGATCCCCGCTCGAAACATCGCAAAACATCATAACATCCCGCTCTCCCCCACATACTGTCGTTGTGTCCTTGGGCAAGACACTTAACCTACATTGCCTCCAGTGAGTGTTCTGTAATACTGGTAAATTGCTTAATCTATGTAAAGCGCTTTGAGTGCCTACTACAATAGGTGAAAAAGCGCTATATTAAAATAAAGATTATTATTATATTATTGTTATTCGGAGCCTAAAGACAATTATGGACATGAACAATAACCTTTTATGAAACGGTGTGTTTTTACTTAAAGCTATGCGCGTTCAACCCAATGACCTCAAATTACATGACTGATGCTTCTGACTCAGTTTTGGCGTGTGTTTACAAGTGTAGATGAAAAGGAGCTTATGAACCATTGGCCGTCTCCACGGTTATTAGTCAATTTTGTTCCACTTTTTCCATCTTAAAAAAAGAGGGGATTAGAAGGTCTGGTGACAAATTAAGTTAGGGTTTAAGAGTTGGTCCTATTTTACCTTTGGTTTCTTTATTCGCTCTTAATTGTCTGCAAAGCTGTTAAAGCCAACACTAAGCTAATGTTACCAAACTAAAGCTAAAGCCGAAACAGGGCTGTGATTGTAGCCACTATTTATTTGCAGAAAGGCCTTTGATTTGCATGTTCATTCTGGTTTTAATGTTGTAAGACAAGTACATTCAACATTTAAAAGATTGCCTTGATTTCATTAGACTTCCAAGAAAATACAAATTTGCTTCCTTAATCCTTTTTGAGCACTTCAATTTAATTTGGTCGAACTTCAAAAACATTCTAAAATGAGGTAGCACTTAAAAGAACAACTTTATTGGTCTGACTACAACTTCAGTTAAAAAGCCTCAACAGGCTTGGAAGCTCCACCCACCCACACGCACGCACTTTTCAATGTAATTTGGTCAAATTCATTCTGTTTCATTCTCTATCAAAATGCAAACAATCCTTTCCACGCATTCCACCTCAGCATGGAACATTAACACCTTCTTGGTGGTTTTCCACGAATCATGACAGAAATCAGCAAGCATTCCATGTGCATTCAGTCTAAACACCAAGAAGTCAGTAAGAGATTTCAATGTGAAAGCAAAACGAAGGCTGTTTTCACACATGTTGGTGAACACCGTTTTTTACTTTGTGATATATTTTAATGCTTGGCGTCATTCAGATTTGCAAGGGAGATCTACATTCACATCCAAAACAAAACATGTACAGGCATTGCTTTCTCATTTTTTGTGCCCAGCAGTTGACGGCTGTCTCTCCACACAGCCCTTTCTTTGTCCGACAAGTAAACAACTTGACTTTATTTGTGTGGAGCACATGGCGTTATAAATAAAGAGAAGACACAAATCAAGGGTTCATAAGGTTTAACACACTTAATATTCAGCTTACAGTTTAATTGCAGATATACTGTATTTGTAGACATAAAACAGGGCTCGCAAAATTGCAGGCCCGAAGTCCTGGGGCTATTGCATTTCTAGTCAGGCTTCCAAAATGTGACAGCCATGCTCAATGGGCAGGAAGGGGTTAGGATTTAGTTCACTATCTTAATAAGTGAAATAAATTTAATTTGATTCGCGTTTTTTACTGTGTCGATTCATTATCTGCCAAAAAGCAATGGTGGAAGTTACTGATCATGCTTGTCCGCAAAGAGAGTGTGCCAGAGATTCCACTAGAATTTTATCTTGGCTGCCAAAAAAATTACATCCACAGACGACAAATGCTGATCATATGTTTAAACAACAATAAAAAAAATACATTTAACACAAACAGAATGTAATGACCCTGTAAAGCACAGTGCATTGTTAAATTTAAAGTTTATCTAGCATCAAGTCTCAACAATGATTCCTTGCGTAGCACTGCAAAGCCACTGTTTTTCCTCGCCTATATTCATGGTTTTATGTTATTGTTGCAGACAGCCATCATTTTATTTATAAATAAAGTGAATTCTAAATGTTCTATAAATTATATAAGTGTATGGAGCATGACAAGACTTTACCTGTGTGAATCTGCAGGAGTTTGACATCAATAAAAGCAACAGTATTCTGACCTATATTAAAGTGAGCCATCTGAATTTATAATAGGATTTTAATGGGATCAAAGATTTCAGTTATACAAGTTTTTGCCACTGTGCGTATTTAAATTCCATCATTAATCAGTCCTTATCTTTGATCTTAACAATTCTGCCTGGTCTTTGAAAAAAAAAAGAGTCTGAATCAGCTCTTTGTAAACAACCACATTAAATGGATAATTTAGTTTACTGTAATGCAATATAGCCATCTCCAGAGGAGTTTCAAGGAGTTGTTTTGTAGCCCAGTTTATTGGACGCTGACTGAGCAAAATCTTGACTTTGCAAACATTTTGCCCTCAAGACAGAGCAAAGGTCTAGTTGTAATTGTTCTAAATGTGCCACATCTGCACAAAAAGGATAAACAATGCAGGAGGGAAAATGACAAACTAGGTTCACAGAACGCTAGCGCTTTAGTGAGGGGCTAACATGGGGTCTTATCTGCTGACACAGGTTTTATGGGTCTTTGCTGCAAATATACAGACAGATTTCAGTGTTAATATAGGGCTGTAAAGAGGAGTCTGAACTAACTAAAGGTTAAAACTCTGGTTTTGTTTCTTTCACTATTCTTTATTGAAGGACCATCTGTACATGTAGATTAATTTTACATGATTATTCAAAGTTTAACAATGATTACACTGAACTAAACAAAGGCTGAAGCGTAGTTGTGTTCCACTAATGATTTATGAATAACTTTGGTACTTCACTGTGGTTAGCATTACTAGCTATCAGCAGCCAAATGTGTGAAGTCCTGCCAAGCAACACCTTCAACTTTGGCCTAATTTGTGTGTGTGCGTGTGTGTGTGTGTGTGTGTGTGTGTGTGTGTGTGTGTGTGTGTGTGTGTGTGTGTGTGTGTGTGTGTGTGTGTGTGTGTGTGTGTTTCAGACTGACCTCTAGCTCTGTCTCACATCTGTTGATGTCGTCAGTGGACTGGTTGAGTTTCTCCAGCTCGCCCTAAGGAGGGGGAAAACATAAGGAGAAAACCGAAATGTTGTACAATCTTTTAAATAGCCTATCCTAGGAGCCTCAACTACACTCCCAACATATGGAATCTGTTATAGCAGGACACAATAATTCAGTCATTAATCATTTGATGGATTCAGAGGCAAGCAACCTATGATATAGTTAAATATTGTGCACAATCAAATATACTTTCCAGACTCATGTGAAAATTATGTTTAGTAGACACTAGTTTACAAGAAAGACATATTAGATAATGCAATCTAAGCAAGTCATGAACTAAGGAAGTCATATCGTCAGCACCATGTTTTAGTGACCAATTACAGAATTACAACTTTTTGGTGTTATAAAAATGGCATATTATAATGGTCAATTGCACTATACTGCTGTAACATTGACTACAATTATCTTCTATAATAACTGGTTACATGTGTGTTAGTGAATCTTAATGCTGCAGATTTATATGAAATAATGTAAAAATCAAAAGAAAATCTAAATGAGTTTTCTTCAATCATTGCAGATTTGTGATTTTAAATAAATACATAATTTGAAAAAGTGTGACATTTTGTACATGCAGTGTTAGCTTCTTCCCATTCTTGACTGCATGTGATCAACAAAGCTGGAAGCATGTGTGCCCTTCAGTAGCCTATCAATGGTCAGTGGAGTTCATAATCTGTAAAAATTAAAGCTGTGTGACTGCAGACTTCCGTAAGCATAATCTAAAGTACTGGGTTTAAAGTGACTTAGGATATTAAGCCTGATGACAGGCTGATGCCATTGCATAGCCTACTGTCTGTCACAATGGAGAGTCACAAAACATGTTGGTTAATCTACGTAAAATGTCGATAAAAATAATTTAGAGTTTAGCTGAATCTTACCTGGATTCTAGGGTCCACCTCCTCGTCCTCGTACTCCGTCTCGTCCTCGGAGCGGTGTTCCCGGTCTGAGTGCTCCATTGTGGGGCTGAAGGGCAGATGTGAGCGGCGAACAAAGACACGCAGGGTCTGAGGTACAGGCGACACACGGCGGGAGGCTGCCTCGGTCACAGTCTGGCGCGCTGTCTACGGACTAAAACCACCGCTAAATTCCCCGCGGAGCTCATGGGCTGTTCTCAGAGGCTCGTCTGGACTATGGAGCTGCAGTGCGAGTCCGCTCGTCTGCTCTCCCCATCACAGTCCATACTGAGCTCAGACAGACCTGTGCTAAAGACCAGCCGCTCTGCCCCACGCTGGGAACGCCTCCTTGAGCCGGGCTGTGTGTGAGAGAGGAGCTGAGCAGTGCCACGGAGCGGGCACTGCACTGAACAACGCCAGCTAACTATTAGCGTATCTTAGCACTAGCCTCATGGTAAAACTAACAGGTTTAACCATGAAATAAATTTGAATGAATAAAATGTATTTGCACTCCATCCAAAATAAAAGTAGATGATGTGATGAAGTGAGATGTTGTGATTCCATTAGCACACAACTAAATATTTCATTTTGTGACATGTAGGCTGCTAGCTAGAGGAATTTTGTTGCTCCCAAAAATATGTATGTATGATAGTAAACAGTCAGAAAAAAGTTAATAGAAGTCTGAAGAAACTACAAATCTAGAGAACTGCATCAATTTCATACTTTTTAGTACACAAATCAAGTACTTGAGTTAAAGTACAGATACACTAGGTAAAATATTACTTCAGTAAAAGTAAAAGTACTCCCTTTTAACTTTCACTTGAGTAGAAGTACAAAAGTATTTGCCTTCAAATGTACTTGAGTATCCAAGTACTATCATTTATTATGGCTATAATGCCCATATAGTTTTTGTCAGTCTCTTGCCCCCTTTAGGCGCCAGGGTTTATTCAAAAAATACAGATTTTTGAGATCCAAATTTCAAAAGGCTGTGTTTTGAAAATGATAAGAGAGAGAGTCCTACTCTAAACTAGAAAAATGTCAGGTATGACCCAAAGTATTTAAGTAAATAAATTTTAAGCATCTAATTTGCATACCATAACATTATATATTGGCGGTTATGTTATTTACAGTACATACACACTAATGAACATATTATAATAGTTTTTTTTCTTATTCTGAAAAAAAAAATTATTACAGTTTGTAAAAGCAACATTACCAAAATAAAGAATAACTACAACTTCTAATAAACCATAACTAGTAAAACGTATGCAAATAGTTATAAGAAATATACACATGTACTGTATGTGTGTGGTTGCAGTTGCTTTATCTTTTCTTATCCATCCATGTGGCATAGTTAGTAGTTTTCTCTCATAAGGCACAGCACACAGCCATCACTTTTATTTCGATTGCTGCTTTGATTAGTGCATTCTCGCAGACTATGTTTACCCCTGCCTCTCCCTCCTCTACTGGGTAAAGTGTCAGGATGACCAACACGTATTTGTCCCAAACAGCTGTCAATAGAAGCCGCATTATTCCCAAACTCCCTGTCACTACCGGCCACGGCAGTACACGCGCCCCGGCTTCTATCACCTGTGCTAAAGGTAAAGCTGCAGGTGCTAAAGGTAAAGCTGCAGGTGCAAAAGGTAAAGCTGCAGGTGCTAAAGGTAAAGCTGCTAAAGGTAAAGCTGCAGGTGCTAAAGGTAAAGCTACAGGTGCTAAAGGTAAAGCTGCTAAAGGTAAAGCTGCAGGTGCTAAAGGTAAAGCTGCTAAAGGTAAAGGTAAAGCTACAGGTGCTAAAGGTAAAGCTGCTAAAGGTAAAGCTGCAGGTGCAAAAGGTAAAGCTGTAGGTGCTAAAGGTAAAGCTGCTAAAGGTAAAGCTACAGGTGCTAAAGGTAAAGCTGCAGGTGCTACATGGACACGGCTTCCCTTCCCAACCTCCCCTTCACTACCGCGGCCAGAGCGACTAGTTTTCCTCCCGTTTCTTTCACTGATGTTTGGCAAAATGTGGGAAAAACAGCGTGTGCTTTATGAGAGACGCTGAGAAAGGCACGAGCAGCGGCGCCGCTGTCCAAGTTACACTCACTCACTCTTGCTCATTCTCACTTTCACTCGGCTGAAAAGACTCTAAAGGTAGATGTTCTCCCTCAGAATCAGAGTCAGCCATTACTAATACCAATAATAATAACTAATAATCTTTGAGGTCTTCTTCTACAAACATTTTTCATGTAATGATGTATGGCTAATGGACATCTCTCACTAAGCTCTCGTTCGTACCCCACTTTTAATGATATTTAAAACCAACCTACTTACGGATTTTTGTTGTTAACCTTGTGATTTTTAAAATAGTAACACTGTTGAGGGCAACTTCTGGAGGACCAAGAATGTCTAAACAAATGCAATTCAACACTCGAAAGGTGTCTGTTAGCACCAGAGCTAGCCAGACCAAAATGCTGCAAGCAAGTCAACGGCTAATGCCACCAGTTGACACCACTGTTCTGATCCGGGATTTCCAATACCGTAGACTGTTACTCCTCTGTTTTGAGACAAACCCCTCAACAGGCTTTAGTTTTAGCGTCTTTACAGGCCTTTGAATGAAATATTGATAGTTAAGAGCAGTGGCCCATGTCTGAGGTCAGTACTTAGATCTATGTTTTAAAAGTGAAAAATGTCTTTAATTAGTGCGGCTGTGCCTCAACAGTGCTATCACAGTCTTAAGCTGGTTTACTTGTCACTAGAACAATAGAAGTAGCAGAGAATTACACTGCAAAATAAAGAAAAACAGTTCCTCCTTTTAATCTGGAGACCTTAGTTCAAAACGTGCTTTATTTACAAATACGCTGTTTATGAGCTCTGTTTCTGACAGAAGCTACTTTTCACTCTTCCACAAGAAAGAGTCTGAAGCGCTCAGACACCACACACAGACCTAAAACTGCAGTGTAAGCTTTTACCTTTTGACCTGATCCTTCATGAAGCACAGACCTTTTAATGTGGGCTTCAGTTTTAACCGGTCTCGTAGGCTGCTGCAGGAGAACTACAGCTGACCACAGCTCAGATGTGCGCTAAAGACAGAGAGGCACCAGCACAACACACAAACTGTAGAGCCAACCACTGGTTGCTCACAGCCCACTGTCCTCCACTAGGACAGGCCGTGGGGATAACGGGACATCTGCAGTAAATATTTACAGTGGCTTGGCCACTGTTTTACGCCGTGGCAAGTGGTGATAGCGCTCAAGATAAGAGCTCCATTGACTGAACGCGTTTAATTGGGGCTGATTTTGAGTTACAAACATTTCCATAAATAAAGCCACGAGCTGCACAGAAAAGCATTTGTTTAATTCCCTGACGGCACTGTTGAGTTATCACTAAACAGGCCGCCCCAAAAACGGCCTGGTCCACTACCTGCTGTCTCTAAATCCAGCGCATCTAGTTTTATATTCCCGCCTACCTTTAACTTGCAGCCAATCATACGGCGGCTCAACAAACCTGACCAATGACAGAGCTAAAGAGAAGGGCGGGCACAGCACCGGTCCTGCACTTTGATAAGTAAATCCCTTGCAATGCCAATGGGTAGTTTCAGAGATAGAACTGACTCCTTTTAAAGCAAATTTACACCTCTCCGTGACTATATATTTATAATATAAAAGGCCTAGAAAAATGGACCCCACCTCCTCTATTATTGTTGACAGTGTCTATGGTTAAGATGAATGTGCTCCCTAGATTGTTATACCTATGACAAATGGTCTCTAAGTGACTTTTGTTTCTCTTGGTCCCTTGAGCTGTGTGTGTGTGTGTGTGTGTGTGTGCTGTATTTGTTCACTTTTTGTTTTAATGGTCTGTTCATGTGGTGCTTGTTTGCTTTTTCTTAGTAAATTTTTTTATGTTTATTTTGCTTAAGTGACAGCCAAAGTCTACTTATTTGAAACACTTCATACCCATTTGGAAATGGTAATGCCTCTAAGTTACACAGCAATATATACTTTGCCCAATCACCTTTCACACTAAAGCATGGCACATTGATTTGACTAATGTGACATTTACATTTACATCTAGTCATTTAGCTGACGCTTTTATCCAAAGCAACTTACAAGTGAGGAAAACAATGGAAGCAATTTTAACAACACAAGGTACAAAAAGCACAAGTTGCACTAAAAACTAGTCAGTTAGAACCCAGCACAGTAGGCTATACAAAGCTAAGGATAGGAAAGAATTATTTTTTTCTTTTTGAATAGAGAAGGAATCAATAGAAAGGAAGTAGAACTCAGTGTTTGTCAGTCAGGTGTTGATGGAAGAGATGTGTTTTCAGGCGTTTTTTAAAGATGGCTACAGAATCTGCTGATCTTGTAGCAGCAGTAGATCATTCCACCAAAGTGGAACAGAGCCAGAGAAACCCAATGGCGACTTTACAAGAGTGATTTTTACCTTTTAGGTATGATATGGCTCCAGACGTTTTTCATTTGCAGAGCGCAAGGATCTGGTAGGAACATAGGTCTGTGTTAGTGAGTGAAGATATGAGGGTACACCAGTGGTGGTCTTGTAGGCCAAGAGCAGAGCTTTGAACTTGATGCAGGCGTCAACCGAGAGCAGTGTTGGGTAAGTTACTTTTAAAAAGTAATCAGTAACTAATTACTAGTTACTTTTAAAAAGTAATCAGTAACTAATTACTAGTTACTTTTAAAAATGTAATTAGTTACATTACTTAGTTACTGGCTCAAGAAAGTATCTTAGTTACAATACTTTAAGATTATTTTCTTGTCTCAAAAAATAAAATCAAAAATGTATTTTTATATTTTATTAAAGCCTTTTAAATAAATGTCAACTGCAAACACGTTGCTTGCTCAAATGACAAACAACAAATGTGTTGATCAAAACCAGTAAAATTAGGAAATTCAACAACCAGGATATTATTTTCTGATAGACTACTGGCTGTATTTGGTAGTGCAAACATAGTGCTAAATGGACAGTTTAAAATAATAACAATACTCATTGCAAGTAAACAACAAACATTAACAATTATTGAGGTAATATTTGGTAAATCTGAATTTTAAATTAACTTCAATACTTGTTTAATAAAGAAAGTACTATTATTTTGTGTTGAAAATGGTAAAATCAAGTATATTCCTTAGTATTGAAATAGTTTTAGTATTGTGTTTAGTATACAACGATTAGTTTGATTTAATGGCCTTTCAATTGCCATGTTAATCAAAAATAATGGTTGTACCTTAAAAGCAAGTTTTTCAAACCGTTTGGCCGACAACCTATTCCTTCTTGGAGTGAGCACAAGCTGCCCAGGCTGAAAAGCCTCTCCACTGGGGCACTTGAGGGTGTCGCTGTGTTGAGTTTTAGGAATAAGGTCTTGATGTGAGGAAACTGGTGAAGAAGGTCTACCTCAAGACTACACTGCAAATAATTATATATTTCACTCTCACAGTCACAAGAAGCTGGATTGTCATCTTCAAAAGCAAAAAAGTCATTTTCGCTTTTTTTGGAGGAAGTAGAGGCCTGTGGTTCAGATGGGAGGTTCTGCATTTTGTGATCAGCAGTGTCTTTAAATCATCCTTTTTCTGCTCCACTTTCAACCACCTCAGTTTGAACTTTGGCAGTGTGACAGCAGCAAGCTTAGCCTCCTTGTTGTCCAGCACTGACCCAAATCTGGTCTTGATGGCCTGTATGTAAAAAGAGTAAACAGCATGAGAACAATGGCTTTCTATTTTTTTTTTTTTTTTTGTATAATACACATACCTCAACAATTACATATGGCAGACCTGAAGTCATTTTAGAGAGGCCAGGTTGCAGTGCGAAGATCTTGGACATCAAAACTTCCAGTGTTGGCAGAAGGTACCCATAGTAGCAGTTATCTTCACCTTGTAAAATGTCTAAGGCTACAGTGAGGGGCTTCATAACTGAACAGTACTCAGTCAGAAATGTATGTTCACGTTCAGAGGACTCTAATGTCTAACTGAGCACACAAGTGGTTTAACCGTGGGACTGGAATTGTGAGGATGCATGTCAAGGCATCATGGAATGAGTTCCATCTTGTTGTTACTGGGACAATAAGTTTTCGTTTGCATACATTTTCAACAAGCTCAGAGGCTGCAGTTGAACGACTACACTTGGTCCACAGAGCAGAGCACTTTGTTGTTCCACTTCTGTAAACAGATTTGGACTCAGGATTTGCTAATAGCCATTTATTGATATTTACATTTACATTTAGGGGCGGCAGTAGCTCAGTGGGTAGAGCGGTTGTCTTTCAACCGGAAGGTAGGCGGTTCGATTCCCACTCTCCCCACAGTTCATACTGTCGTTGTGTCCTTGGGCAAGACACTTAACCCACCTTGCCTCCAGTGACTGTAACACTGGTAATGTAATGTAATCAAATAAAGTTGGGATAAAAGCGTCTGCTAAATGAATAAATGTAAATGTAGTCATTTAGCAGACGCTTTTATCCAAAAGACTTACAAGTGAGGATAACAATGGAAGCAATTTTAACAACACAAGGTACAAAAAGCATAAGTGCACAAAAAACTAGTCAGTTTAAACCCAGCACAGTATACAATGCTAAGGATAAGAATTTTTTTTCTTATCCTTAGCATTGATGCTAATCCTTAGCATTGATGCTAATCTTATCCTTAGCATTGATATCACGTAACACTGACCGGGAGCCAGTGTAACCTAATGAAGAGAGAAGTTACATGTGCTCTCTTCGGTTTATTAAAGACCACTATTGCCACTGCATTCTGGATCATCTGCAGAGGTCTGGTTGTGCAGGCAGGGAGTCCAGCCAGTAGAGCATTGCAATTATCCAGTTTGGACAAGACAAGAGCCTGGACTAGGATTTGTGTAGAGTTAATCAAATAAGTAAGTTGGGTAAGAGATGGGCCCAGGCACAGCAGAAATGTGTGGAGGAGTTCAAGCATGCAAGTGCCATTTGACTGAGAAATGTCTTTGGGACCTCTTCTTTGGGCTGTTCTAACAGCAGCAGTTAAGCGTGTGTGTCCCCCGGGAGTCAATCAAGCATCAATACTGTTCCATTAGAAATGCGCCTTATAGCCAGACATATAGGAACATACACCAGCAGAAACACCATAGTATATGATAAATAATTGCTTACAGTATAATTAAATCTAGGCAGGGGAACACATTCTGTCAGAGACGTCATAAACACCATCACTCTGCAAAGAGGTAGTGTGAGGGTGGCCAGAGGTTGTTTACTTAAAATCCTGCATATTACATCTTGAAACGAGATTACACATAACTAGGGCTGCAACAACTAATCAGATTAATTCATTATAATCGATTATTAAAATAATCATCAACTAATTCAATAATCAATTAATTGCCATCTCCCATCTGGGGTATTTATAGACTCTGAAACCTCTGAAGCCATGTGCTGAGAGAAGAGGGTTTTATTACAAAGACAGAGCAGTAAAGCCACAGAAACAGTAAAAGTTTTTTACACATTTTGTGTTTTTGATGAAAATGCATCTTTATGTGTATATATGCTCTATCCACACATCCCGTAAAATCTGTGAATTTTTTTGTAGTATTATCATCAGTTTTAAGCCAGGTTTCTCTAAACCAGCTACCTCACATTGACACACTGACAAGTGTCACCCTGTTTTGCACATTTGCTTCTTGCACCTTCCTGTGTATCTTAATATTTAAGACCACAGCTAAATGCATATATGCACACTGTACATCCCTGTACATTTTTTTAATATTTAAGTCTACAGTTTACATTCATGTACATTATTTTGTGATCTAGATTTATTCCCACAATACACATTTTTTATATTTTATTCTTATATTTTTTATTGTTTACTTTTATTTCATTCTTATATAGCTACATTTATGTATATTTTCATCTGTGTGTTTTCCTTAATAATTGCACTGTCCATGGAGCGGACCTGACTCACATTTCACTGCTGGTTATATAAGCTGTATATAATTTTGTATGTGACGAATAAAAATCTTGAATCTTGAATCTTGAATCTTGAACAATAAAACACCTCAAGTTTTTATTGATTAATAAAAAAAATCGTCAGATTAATCGATTATAGAAATATTTGTTGTTAGTTGCAGCCCTACACATAACAAATGAATCAAATGTATAATTTTGTGCCTTGTGTAACATTAAAAAAAAGGTTAAAGCAAAAGCATCTGGACTCAGTTTTCAAGGTGAAGACGTTTCGTCTCTAAGAGTCTTTTTCAATTCTGAGATCAACTGATACGAGACCTGAGCTTATATCACTAGAAGGAGGGCTTTAACCTGAAACTAACTTTGATTGGTCCAGGTTGTTCTTGTCTCATAGATGTTAGCTATGAGAGGACAGTGTACTGATGTTAGAGTCGTAAAAGGCTCAGGAGAGTCGTTATTGACACTGTTCCATTTAGGTGTTGTTGTTTTTCTAGAGTGAAACTGTTTTGATTTAGGTTTCAACACACTTTTATAAATACTAGGCAACATGAATCTGAGGCCACCTCCTCTGTTCAAAAGGGTTTTCCATTTTAACAAAAATGGCTTCTGTCACACTTCTCTGGCCAAAATTGGGACATTGCTGTCCTCAAAGGAATGCCCTTTCTCTTTGAGGCGGACGTGGACTGCAGACTCGGGTCCTCCTTCTGTGCTGATACATCTTCTTGTGAAGCTGTTGTTTCATTTCTCCGACAGAACTGTGACAACACTCTACTTTGAGAGTCACCTTGAAAACTAAGTTCAGATGCCTTTGCTTTAACCTTTTCTTCAAGATGCTCTGGATGACTTCACAGACTTGTGTAACATGGACATAATTAATAATGCACAAACACATGCCAGAATCATAATTTACTAACTTTATTTATTTATTTTTACATAATTCACCGTAACTCAATTTTACCTTTCAGGCTAACTGAGATCTAGAGCTGCATTGACAGACCCCTATTCTTTGTGTAAGTTATTATATTAAATGTCTATTAGATTAACTCCATTTCTTCACTTGACTTATTATGCAAAGGCTTTTCTTTCGCAGCTTTGTTTTCGACTGAATTTAAATCTTCAGTGCCGTTTGTCCTGATTTGGCAGCAGTAGATGTTGTTGACATACAATTCCCTGTATCTTCTCCATCAAAAATATGCAATTTCTTTGAACTGATGTTGTTTTAATGTTAAACAAAATCCAATTCATTGGTTTTATCACATTTACTGCATCCTTCAACCGGAAGGTAGACGGTTCGATTCCCGCTCTCCCCAGTTCATACTGTCGTTGTGTCCTTGGGCAAGACACTTAACCCACCTTGCCTCCAGTAGTGTTCCAGCTGTGACACTGGTGAATGGAACCTTAATGTAAGTCGCTTTAAATGAAAGCGTCAACTAACAAGTAAAATGTAAATGTAACACTGTAAGTCCCTTTGGATAAAAGCGTCTGCTAAATGCCTAAATGTAAATGTCATTCCCGCTGCTCATCAATGAAGAATGTACATAGAGTGTGCAGGCTGAGGAAAATGCCTGAGGTAACATCAGGTTGGTTACATAATCCAGACAATGCTGGGGTCAGTCGGGACAAAAGACCTCTTTGACCTTCAGTCACTAAGAGAATTAAACTCTTAGTTGCAGTCAACAAAATTCAGTGGAAGTAGAAGAATAAATTTTTCTGAGTACCAGTGAAAGGGATTGTCAGTTTGGAAAGCTAGATGCAAGTTTCAAAACATCCATAACTACTGTTGAAGATGTCCCAATACTAGGTTTATCAGGAATTATCAGGAAAACGTGTTATGCACTATTTATGTTAATTATGCAATAATTACTGAGTATATGTCTGCAATATGTGACATTTAAGATCTAAAGCTTTGATTGTACTCCCCAGTTCATACTGTTGTTGTCTCCTTGAGCAAAATACTGCACCCACCTTGCCTCCAGTGCCACAGCACTGGTGTATGAATGTGTGAGAATGTTCGGTGGCGGTTGGAGAGGCTGTAGGTGCAAAGTGGCTGCCACGTTTCTATCATTCTGCCCCAGGGCAGCTGTAGGGTAAGCAGGGTAGCTTACCACCACCAGCGTGTGACTGTGGAGTGAAAGAATAATGGCCTGTGATCGCTTTGAGTCCCCTGGGAGAAAAGTGTGATATAAATCTAATCCATTATACTTTTTTTACATAGTAATTTAGAGAATGTCAGTCACAAACAAAATATTATACTATTGCAATTCAAGCAGCTGATAATCAATACTAAATCTGCTATATATTGTGATACCACTTTTCTCAGAATGTACTTAAAATGACTTATTTATGTAGTCTAAAGCATGGGTACCTACCTAATGCCATGTAGATTGTTCAGATGTTTAATCAAGTGACCTTTTTTGGGCCTCTTAACTTGAAAGGTTTACAGTTTCCTTTACTTTAATTGTCTTTATATTTAGAGAGAAGTGGAAATGAAAAGAGAGCTGTGAAATACAGTGGAGGTAAAACAAGTAAGTACATGATGCTCCAATAGTGACCCGTATCTGCATCAAGTTGACCCTAATACAGTATGTACCCCATCGAACGCACCAGTCATATCTCATATACATTTTAAATCAAAATGGTAGACAAATGCTACTGCAGCAACACCATGGGGATTAAAATGATTAAAATCAGTGCAATATCCAATCATGGGGCCCATTCATAGGATTTATTTGCTGCAATATCATGAGTGGTCACTGCTAAAATTTGTGACAACTCTGTAACCAGCTATAGTATCTACTATAATACTTGTATAATATGAGCTCAAGCCTCAAATTGCTTTTACTTTTAAAAGCTTCCAACCAATACCTACTCACACACACACACACATTCACCAAGCTTTTTTTTTTATTAGGCATAAATTTGTGCCTTTGGACCAATGTCAAAAAGGCATAAATGTCTGTCTAAAAGCACACATTTATGCCAAATTTAATAAGCTCGGGTCAGGAGTCGGGTTCTGCTGTTATGAGACTCTTTTGACAACCTAAAGCGCACATTTATGCCAAATCAAACCCTTGATTAGCCGAGGTAACCTATTGGTCAGTTTTAACCAAATTAGAACAATGCAGAGTGGGGGGGTACATTATCAAGCTATTCTGATTAATGCTATGGTATTATATTGTAGTGCATAGTCAGGTGTGCTCAATGTCGTGTGTCGTCCATCTTCTCAGTCCGTTAGTTCCCTGTTGGTTAAACTTCCACATTTTATCCATCTTCAAGCTTCAAACATCTCCTCCACCTCCTGCGGGCGCCTTCCTTTTCATCCATCTCTGGTCATTGTGGTCAGCTCAAAAAAGAGCAAAGAGACACTACCATCAAATCAAATTATTACAATAGTTAAAACTCCCATAGCATTGAAAAGATGCTATGTTTGACCTTGAACACTGACATGCTTTACTCTCCGGGTTCAGGACATCTGCCCAACAGGACGTCCAGACTCCTGTCAGCATGTTCATTGTCTCCCCCGTGAAGGTTGGTGATTTGTCTGAATTACAGGATATGTGCACAAGTTTTCTCCACAGGAACAAACATTTTTGTGACCATAAACCTTGTTCTAAAGCTGACCTGTGGGTGTGAGCGAGTGCATTGATTAGCTGCCAGCATTATTTATAACCACAATCAGACAGGGAAATATGTCTTTAAAAAGAAAACATGAAAAATAGACTATTGGATAGACAAATGTACACAGACCTACTCAATTTTAAGGTCACCTATTGTTCCACATTTTCTCTTTGCTTTAGCAAGCCATATACAGTACCTTTAGGTCATTTAAATGGTCACATTCAGGGGGCCTCAAAGGCTCACCTGGCTTGGACAAGTTTTCTGCAGGTCATCCCCTCATTATTTTAAGGCTTTTCTATAGCTAATAAAAACAAATAATTGTCTCAGAGAATAAAAAACAATTCACAAAAAGGTTCCAAAGCTGCAACCTTATTGTTTGCTCTAGTTGCACCAAGGGCTTTTATGAAACTCACAGTTTGGATCACATTATGTTTTTTGAGTTACAGATTGGATAATATTTTGGATCAGCAAAAAAGGGGAGAAACTTCTTGCAGTTATAGCCAGAGACATATCAAACAAGATTCTGTTGTCATTTCCTGAAAACTTGATTTGAGCCCTTTTCTAAGCCTTTGCAAAGCAGACTCACACAGTGAGCAGGCTCATGTGTGAAGCCAGCAGCTAATAGCTTTTTGGGACACATCATCATTTTCACTTTTTATACCGTCAGACTCAAAAGATTGTGTGCCAACAAAAAGAAAGCTGCATTTGAAAGAAAATACCACCAGTCCTACTTAGTGACCAACTTTTGTGCATAATATGTGATGAGCATCTCCAACAAGACAATGTATGACGCCATCAAAACTGAGTGTGAGTGAGATGAGTGCGTGGACATTTAACCTGCTCAAAGAACTCAAAGTCTGTCACTTTAAGGAAAAACTACCTGACTTTTCAAGTCAGCAGATAAAGTGGTTGCTTTCAAAGCCAAACTATTCATCTATGTAACATAAACAGTGCTTGGGCCCTCTTTCTCCCAGCTGTTGCAGGAGGATCACCTAAAAGTAAATTATTATTATCCAACCACAAAAGACTCTTGAACTTGATACGTGACCCATTCGTGCTTTAAACTGATGGTGGCCTTAAAAGTATATTCAAGATAACATTCTGGATTAAAGACAAGGCAGATATCTTGAGATTGCAACAAAAACCTGTGAGTATTACACAGTAATGTACAATTCACAATACACTGCACAAGCTAACAGCTAAAGTTGTCTACAAAGTGTTACTCAGTGAGTCAAGACATTAGATTTTTCATAACAGTGGGGCAGTGGCTCAGTGGTAGAGCGGTTGTCTCTCAACTGGAAGGTTTGTAAAACTGAGTCCAGAACCTTTTCATAAAGAAAAGAGAACCTCTAAAATTCTCCAAAAGGGATATCTAGATGACCCTGAGGCTCTAAATCTCTGATGTTGTGGCTCACTTATTGCATCAACAATTGTTTCTCTGTAACAGTCTTTTAGTTTAAGATAGAATGGTGTAGCAAGGAGTATGTTTAAATAGCACTTTTCTACCAAGTAGGCACTCAAAGCGCTTTACATGAAGCTTCTATTCACCAGTGTTACAGCTGGAACACCACTGGAGGCAAGGTAGGTTAAGTGTCTTGCCCAAGGACACAACGACAGTATAATCTGTGTGGGAGAGTGGGAATTGAACCACCAACCTTTTTGTTATAAAACAACCACTCTACCACGGAGCAGCTGCATGTGCTGTGTGCTGTGTTTAGTGAAACAAACATTCAGATGGAGTGAACTCTGGCTACCTATTATTTGAGAAATTCTTCCGTAAGTTAAGGTTAGGAGTAGATTTTATTAGTGGTCAGATGGAGCTGACTACCCTGAATATTACTAAAATCAGCAAAAGAGCAGTAAGGTTTTGTTTGTATCAGAGGGTACTTAAAGTACTGCAATTTATTAGCAGCCCCTCAACAGAGCGTAGCAACAGACAGTTTTGTCCTGATTAGGTCGGCCATGCACTTTTTGAGTTATTCCAAATATTCTGACCCTCATGTGAATGTGCCAGGATGGGACCATGTCAGCAGATTCCTCCATCACACATGACCAGGCCAGAGGAGACAATTCCGCCTGTACAAATATTTGTATACATCTACTGTTTTAAAGATTACAATCACCTAAACCTGTCTCTATTGTAAAATTGGTAATTTTCCAAATCAGAAAAATGTATATTGTATAAGTCTGTAATAGTTGTCAGTTTAATTGCTGTAAATGTAACATAACATCATTTCACAATGTGTCCTTAGTGGTACATACCAGTCAGCGCCCAGTCACACAGTGGTTGTATTGAAGACCCAAGAGGGGATGATTGTATCAGTTTAACTTCATTTAAGCCAACTCCCCGGAGGCACTGCATCCTGTAAATGCATGTCCACTCATTATCACTAATCAACCTATCACATCTATCTAGGTAATCAATAAAATAATTAAATGTTGACATTAGCTTGGGCTGTGTACATTGATATAACCTTTTACTAGTGCCCTGATGGAAAATGTCACCTAATGCTCAGTTACAGTCCTCACAGTTGGTAGGGTCATTAAATAAGTCCCAATTGTAGTTAATTGGAAATGTTGTCACATCATAATTATTGTGATTGTGAGATTCTATATATTCTATATATTAAGCAATCTTTAAGTTATTCCTCATGGTCCTAATCAGTCTCATTAGACTTTGTTAGGTAAGACCCACAATATGGTGCGGTCTAAACAGACTTCATCAATATACTTGGAACCAGTGTTAAGCATATTCAGATGTGGTAATTAGGGTGACCATTTATTTATTTTATTTTTCTGTACAAACTGGTACACATTTTTTGTATTTCTCCTATTGTATGTGACTTAAAACGTATGCATCATCATATACATAATCATTGGCCAGTACTTTTAATTAAGTTTTTTTTGTCAGTGGACCTCTTTGGAAATTAGCCACTTACATTTAGACATGATCACAGGTTGAGGTTAATGCATAAGGCTTAAGTGTTATCTATATCAACCAATCTGTGGGTTATGTTAAAGTAAAATTACCGTAGTTATGGCAACCGTGTGAATGACATCTACAGACAATCTCCAGACATGTCAACTACATCCACAAGGTGCTTTGGTATTACGATTGGATTAAAAAAACATCACACCGGACAGTTGATAACTTACGGTATATTTTTTGTAGATTCTAGTCAGGACAGTTCACATTAAATCAGCATGTACTGTATACTCACCCTAGTGGTATTGCATTAGATCAATAACAACTTATTGAGTAAAACATAGGTTGAACCTGAAAACAACAGTCTACAGTCGTTGAAGCTAACTTGTATGTAGCACACTTGGATGTGACATGATACCCAGTGGCTTCACAATTTTATAAAACTTTTTGCAGAAAACATTTATGCTTCCAAAATCAGAAGGTCATTTTTATTTTTATTTTGGCAACCTTCTCTATCAAATAGCCTAGCTGACAAAAGATCTATAAAATATCTGAACACGGAGGATTGTAGTGTAAATTGTGTGCATTATGAATTTGCCCTTTAGCGTCGTCAGGATGTTACATAGTCATGTTACATGAGTCATGATGATTGAACCTGACCTTGATGCAAAAGCCACAGCTGGACCTGTCTGTTCTTGTCGTTCAGCATCGTTTCTGAGCTTGGATTAAGAACAGGAAATGATGTAGGCTTTGTGACATTTACTTCAGAGACATAGGCCGTTCTGAGAAGATTTAGTTCAGTTAGCTTTAGCATTTACACAACTGTGGGTGGAGTAGCCACAATTAGTGTTAGGTATAGTTTCTTAAGAATAAAAATTTAAATATTGCAAGTAGAAATAAATGTAGCCTAGTATTTTATATTAGTACTCAAATTAGAGTAAAAAGTATTTTACTCAGAACTGTTTACTAAAAAGGCAGCGTTCAAACAGGAACAATTTATGTTTTTGATAGTAATACTGATGATAATGAGGAGTAATGTGTATGTGAGTGAGTGTGTGTGTATAGCTCTCCCGGTTTAATTCCCCTGTGTGTATGTGTGTATGTTTATGTGTGTATGTGTGTATGGTTGTGTGTGTATGTGTGTGTGTATGTGAGTGAGTGTGTGTATGTGTGTGACAGCGTGTGTATTACATTACATTTAGAGTACATATTCACCTGTAAATGCTGTTTATAGAAAAGAGACACCTGTAATTATATTTATGGCACACACTCACCTTTTATAGTAATAACCATCTGTATATTTATATTCATTGTACATATTACCTGTAAATCCTGTACATCTCCATATCCTGCACATACGGAGCCATTGTATATATCCTGCACTTGCTGCTATTGCACTTCTGGTTAGACCTAAACTGCATTTCGTTGCCTTGTACCTGTACTTGTGTAACGACAATAAAGTTGAATCTAATCTAAAAAAAATCTAATCTAATAAAGCATGTTAGCTGAGGTTATTTCATACATCCATGGGTCATTCTTTTTGTTTAATATCAAGAAATCGTCTAATTTAACTTGAGGCTCTTATTTTACAACATATTTTGAAGTAAAAAGTTTGACTGATACAGTATCTTAACCAACTACAGGCCAATATGAAATTTATCTGTATTGTCATAAATTCTTGAATCCTGTGTGAGTGAGCAATTAAAAGTTTCTCTTTGACAATAATACTCTCTCAGAGTATCAGACAGGTTTCAGAAAAAAGAGCAGTACAATCACAGCTGCAATATAGATAATAAATGATATTATTGTTGCACTTGACAAAAAGTTACTATGCTGTGCTTTACTTTTTATTAATCTGGCAAAAGCCTTTGACACTATTGACCATACGGTTCTAAAAAGTAGACTTTGTTCAGGTTTGTCAGAGGAGGCAGTTGCTTGGTTTTCTAACCATCTTTGTAACAGGACTCAATGCAATACATATGATGGACAGTGTTCAGACGTTGTTACTGTCCACAAGGGGGTGCTGCAGGGCTCTGTTTTGGGACATCTTCTCGTTATTTATTTTAATGACCTGGGACTTAATGTGTCTTAAGCTAGTACGCATTTTTATACTGATGATACAATAATTTATTGCTGTGGATCCAGTCTTGTCCAAGCCATTGAATCCCTGCAAAAAGCTTTTGTTAATGTCCAGCAATCCTTTGTTTATCTGAAACTAGTCTTCAATGCTGATAAGACTAAGCCCATGTTGTTTTCCATCTCAAAGAAGGTGCCTCTGACAATCCCCTCAGTGTCCAGTCACTTAATGGAAACATTTTATAGGTGATCCATGTGTACAAATCTTGGTGTCTTGAAAACTCTCTCACTTTCAAACCACATGTGGAAAATCTGGTAAAAACTAAAAGGTTTCGACATAAGCTGTTGTTTTTTTAATTTGAAATGTGCCTTGTCTGGGCAACGTTTCTTTCTGTGTTAGATTAGAGAGATCTGTTTTATATGAATGCTTCATCGCAATGTCTTCTTATGGTTGACACTATTATGCCAAACTACAATTTATTACTAATTGTAAGTTGGGACATTGGTACACTTTTATTTACAAGGCCATGCTTGGGCTACATTTATGATTTAATTGCACAGAGATGTTGCTCTTGCGTTTTTTTGCTCAAATGATTTGTTTTTGCTCTCTGTTCCATTAAAAAAAGGTTTTTAATTTTAATGGGGTTTTACTGAAAAAAAAAAAAAAACTTTTTAACTTAAACTTAAACGTTTTGCTAATTCTTTTTTTAGTTAATTAGTTACATTGAAAACATATTGAGAATGTGTTAATGTAAAAGGTTATACTCACCACTACACTGTATGTAGGCTATTAGTTATTTACAACATTTGTTAAACAATGTAATAGATAATATGGAATATAATTTTTTCTTTCTTATATCAAAAATTTTGTTCATATAAAGATTGAATTGCTTGCTAATATTGCAGATATATTATAAAGTGGTGCCCTCCAGTGTTTACCACAAATGCCTCACTAGTCAGTCACTAGTCACTTAGAAACAGTTTCTCATGTTTTCAAATAAGTGACCACACATCACACATGTTTCACAACATCATAAACCAAATATTCTGTCATTTTTCAATCACCACAAACAATTAAGGTTCCTCCTTCCTTTTGTGTTTACTGTAATTTAATATTTGCTTAGATATATGCTTAGATTAAAACTTTTATTTCTCCGACCTGTAAACACAGAGACCCTGCATCTGCCACTGACACAACAGCTCATCATTATGCATTCTCTTGTTTTTGTAGAGCTTAGTTTCAATCTTAAAAAGCTTGACAGAAGACATTTGCTACTGGGCGGAGGAAATGGAAAGTGCTCTAGAAACAGTACAGAGTGAGGTAACCTCTGCCCACACACATATGCAGCAGTGTAAAGTTGTGTGTTGGTGTTTGTGAAGTCAATTCCTTCCTGCGCATTTGTTCTTCTGTCATCTTTTATATTTCAGCCCAGTCTCATACTGTGGACATTCATATTAAAAATTGTCTGCATCGAACAATGGCCTGGTTAACCACATTCACTTTGCTGCTGGCAACAACTTTGTATTTAACATCAACTGAAGAATTAGGTAAGAACTTCTTTAAAACCTGGAAAAGTACTACAGATTAAGCTCATTCCAATTTTACGTAATAAATTATGCTTAGAATTAGATTTCTCCCCAAAGAGGTAAATTTATATTTCAACAGATAAGTGTGTTTAAGCAATACAGAAATAAAACATGAGCATCTGTTTTCATCGGTTTCTGATCTCAAAAGCAAGATGCCATATATTTTGTACTTTTGATGATAGTCAGCTCCACTAACTTATTTATCTCATCAAAAAGAGATTTCAGATTCCTGTATTTGTGTTGTGAGTAGAACAAGCGCGTCTGCCATCTTAGCATCTGGGGTTAGCCATGTTAGCTACATTAGCTTCATCTCTTGCTCTTGCTTGTCAGCATGTCCCAGCAGTTGTCCCGGCCACTGACAAAAGAGATGTACTATGTACAGTTACATGTTCTTGGTTTTACCTTTGTAAAAATATTCTGGAAATTAAGTACTACACTTGCCAAATTCTATTTGAAATAAACTCAATCATGTCAACATTACATCATGGATAATACATGACCTGGAACGGTTGCAACATTGCTAATAACTCAAATTTCATTTAGCACATGTTTAGTTAGTTGATCTTTTTCTTGAAAAAAGCAGCCACATTGGACCATTCCTTCTACATAAATCACATTTTATTGCAGAAAAGTAATTTTTTCAATGTCAGAATGTTTGTTATAGGACTGTCTGTTCTAAACTGTTCATATGAGAAAATGTTAAGACATATCATTTTAAACAGCATTGTCTTAGCTACTAAGCAGTGTAACTAAGTTAGCATGTTTCAAATCTAAGGAGTTAGACTGACAGAGCTAGTTTTATTATGGCTGCCAGAGTCGACACTCGTTTGGAAAGATGAATGTTAAAGCTGCCAGAACATAAAATTTTGCAGTTTTATACAATAATAATGACAATATTTTACTAGGTATTTTTAGTTCAGTTTGTCCTCTCTGGGCACTTGTAGTGTGGAATTAATAAAATGAGTATGAAAATATTACTAAGCCACTCTAAATGCGTTCTACAGACCTCCCAATTAATATTTTTATGAAGATTTAGAAATTCACAGTATTATTTTAATGTCATTATGCACTATTTTAATAAACACGTTTCTTTTTGAAAATGTTTTTTCATCCTTTTCACTCGGCATTGTCAACTATAAACAGTTAATTTAAACTAGTAAAACTAGTTTGTTTAGCTGTGCACAAATATACAAAAAATGCAATGTTGTGTCAAATATTTTTATTAATGAATTTCAATTAACTTTGCAACTGCCCCTGGGCCCTGCTGCAACCGTCCCCGCTCTCCCCTACAATATTATTAGTGCAGAAAAACACCCGTACTTTTCCAGAAACAAAATATAAAGTGTAGAGCTCAGCTGTGTATTTGTTGAATCAACGTTAAAACCTTACAACAAAAGATCCTAAAATATAAAATAAACCATAAAAGGCCACAATACAAATAAAAATATTAATAAAACAAGACAACAAGGCTTACACAAGTTGTACACTGAATTTTTGTTTACACCTGATAATGTATTTAATGAAACTTAGTCAAAATTAATATATTAGTAATTGTTTTTGTTGACAAAGCTAACAGTTTAAGCTAGTCTTATAAGAAATAGTAGAAAGGAAGGGTGTAGAATGTGTATAGATTTTGGACAGTTGTTTAGACCTCACAGTATCTTAATATTAGGCTACAGTCTGTACTATGTTGATAATCCCATTGGAAACTTCTTAATTGAGTTTACACATTTGTGCTGAGTCTCTGACCCAGTAAAGCTCTAAGCCAGCATGAAGTGGCTCGGTGAACTCTGTCTGCACTCTGTGAAGGAGTGCCATGGTCTTAGACACACCGTAATAGGACAAAGTACCAGCTCTGTGATCCACATACACTCCCACTTTATCACACTGGGAGCCTGCAATGAACGTCCTTGTGCTGTTATGCCTGAAATAATAACTCTTATCGAAACAGTTTAAAGCCCAGGACTTGTCGTTGCTTCCAAATGCGCTTCCTTCCCCCATCCTCGGAATGCTTTTGTACGAGACCGCCAATGACACGGCTCCTTTTCCGATGTCCACCTCCCAGTAACAACGTCCGCTCACACTGTGTCGACTCAAAACCTGGAGACTGTCAGTGAACCTGTCCGGATCGTCAGCATAGCACTTCTTTTCCATCACCACAGTCACTTTCCTGTTGCCTTCGGATAACAACAGGCCTGTATTCATTGTATTGGGGTCCAAGGTCATTTGACGTGCATACTGAAGAAAGTCCTCTCTAGTGCTGGGCTCCTTTCCTGGAAGCAGAACATCCACTTCCAACACTTTCTGCGAGATTTTGGCCCATTCGTCACACAGCATGTCTAGTAGGTGATCTCTAGTTTCCGACAAAGCAGCCGTTACATTCAGAAAATATTTTAGAAGGCCAATATCCGTAATTGGCGTCCATGAATTTGGAGATTCATAAAGAAGTGATAGTTGATTGGTATTTGCAAAAGAACTCGGTATAATCATGTGTGTCTGCAAGTTGCTCTAGCTCGGCGTCTTTTTGTCGGAGCTCCAGAATCTCCCGTTCCAGCTTTTCTTGGAGAGTTTTGACACGATTTACCTCTATTTCCTGTCGACATATGATCTGGGCCTTCACTTCTGAACTTTTGTTCTCAATGAGAAGTTGTAGTTCTTTGAAGATCTGCTCACTATCTTTCAACGTTTTATCTGCAGAGTCATTGATGGCTTCGATTTCCACTTGAAGCGCTGCAATGTCTTTTTCTCTGTCCTCGATGGTTTGATGAAGTTTCTCGTGAAGCAACTTGAGCTCGATTAGTTTATTTGTTCTTTCGGCAGCAGCTGACACCGTGTCGTGGTCTTTATGTTCATCCATGGAGCACAGAAGGCATATATGTTGCTGGTCGGTGCGGCAAAACATCTTAACCACCTCGTCGTGACGGGGGCAGATACTTTGTGCGAGGTTTGTACACGGCAGAACCAGTCTGTGTTTTGAAAAAGCCGGGGAATCACGATGTGGTTGTAGGTGAAGCTCACAAAAAGAGGCTCGACACACCAGGCAAGACTTGACTGATTTGAGTTTTCTTCCTTTGCAAACGTCACAAGCAACATCTTCAGGTGTAGCGTAGCAATGGTCAGGTAGAAGCGACTGGAGTCTGGTCAACTTTACTTCTTCAACTAAAGCAGCAAAGGTAACACTTGCAACTAGAACAGGCTTTGGAGTAAAAGTCTGTCTGCAGGACGGGCAGCTGTAACCCTCCCCAGCCTCCTGCTTATTCCAGTGCCTCTCGATGCAGCTAAGGCAGAAGCTGTGTCCACAGGGAATAGTGGCTGGGTCCTTCAGTAGATTCAGACACAACGAACAGCACAGTTTGTCCAGCTGGAGCTGTTGCAGCGCCATTTCTCCCAAAAAGTAACATAACAAACTGTCAACAAACTTACCAAAAGGGAAGAGGGAGTGGTGTGGCTTTTCCTCATTCCAAACAGTGGAGTCACGTGTCGCTGAAGTTTTCTATGGGGTTGTGCTGAACATGAGGAAATAACAGTGCTGTCTTGTACCAACACAGATTTTAACTACACTTTACAGTTTGCTGGTCGTTGAAACACAGACAGAGTTTGAAATACATACACCTAGTAGTAGTTTAGGTTTAGTATTTAAATATAGTACACATAAGTTTGAAAAGTGTTCAAACCTTTAAAATTCATAGTTTCTCTTTTACAAGCAACATCATCAAAAAGATAAATGCAATTACAATGTGATGAAAGAATCAAGAATTAAATAGGTCAAATGTAAAATTAGATGTTTTGAAGTCCTTCTTTATTTTCATTGCATTTTATGAGCAATGATCAACAAAAAACTAAAATGATGTATTAAATCATAGAAATCACAAGTTGTCATTTCAAACTGTGCTGTATCAAACTGAACTGGATTGTGGAGTAGAAATGGGTCTATACACTGATTTCTTCCATCCCATCATCTCACAAATTCAACCCTGACCCTTCTGTCTAATCCCCTGTTTTTTTTTGGTTCATTTGTGATTGATAACACAACTGATAACTGGTGTTCACCTCCTTTAGATATGTCACACTCGTGACACATGTGTGTACTTTGTCAGAATGTGTTATGTACCATTTCAATCTTTGTACAGCAGATTCCGTGGAGGTCCTATACCGTCAAAGAACCTTCACTGAACCCACTGGATCTTCAGTCAAACTGTTCTGTCAGGCTGAGTATGTGCCCCTTTGTGGCCAAATCCATGTCTTTTGGACTCACTTGAAACCCGACAGACAGAAGCTGACTGACCCTGAGAAGTACTTGACCACGGTTAATGAGACGGTCACTGATGACAACAAGAGGCGCAGACAGGTGTTGATGGAGATACTGGACCTGAACAAGAAGGATGAGGGCAGCTACCAGTGTCAGGCTGAATGCACCAATGGAGAGAATGCCATGGGACATGTAATGACTGTTAATGTCAAAGGTATGGGATAACCAGTGTTTCTCAGTATTTTTTTTTTATGGAATGGCCAATGTTGTATTAATAATAGTTTAGTCTGCTGCAAAAAGCCCTGGTCAAGCTTGCATTTACAAATGGCATTTTAAACTGTGGACAAAAAAAACAAACAAAAAATGGCATTTCTCGAGAAACGCACTAGAGGGTGCTGTGGGTCCTAGGGGTGTGACAAGGTCTTGTTCCAGAAGATCTTGCGAAATCAGTACATGACAGTATTTCTTGTCAAGGTGAAAAGCTGTCTAAGATCAGGTGATGGAGTGTGAGGGTGAAATTAGTATTCAAGATGTCCCCACCATTTTAAAATAGTCTGTGTGGCAGCATTTTGGTTTTCAGGTGGAAAAAGAAACGTGTCTGGTCTTGTGGCATTTGTGTCTCGTCACACCTCTAGTTGGCCCAAATGCTAATAAGGCATTTTAGTGCTCCACTTTTGCCTCATGTTTATTTTGTTTTGTTGATGGACAACATTATTTTGGTTCCTTCTTTCCGCTCTTGGGAAAGCTTAAGTTGTGTAATGTTTTTGTCACCAATTTATGACATTAAGCTGCTTTATTTGTTGAACAGGTTTTGTGGCTCATGCTCTATTTCAGATAAATCAGGGGGTCTAATTTGCATAACATTCTCACTAATACAATGGCAAAGTGAAATTACTAACGTTCTGAATGTTCTAACTGATCACTTTAAATGCACATACTGCAGTTTACTTTTATTTTATTTTTAGATTGTGAAATTAATGCAAATTTGGCATGTCTCTTAAGTGGTAGATAATTACTGCATGAAACTTTGTGAGAAGCTTTGTCAGGGAACATGACAACCCTGTCAATGACTTTGATGAAGGTATTGCTCATACAGTTAGTTTTTAGGGAGGAAATTTTATTTTAAGTAGCATCTATACATATCTGGGGTTCAAAGACAATCAAAACACTTGAGCCCTGTTTTAATTAATTTCACTGTTGCAGTGGAGATTACAATCTGTCTTTGTAGGGCAAATAGTAGACTGCTTTTGCTATAATCATCCCATTTATAAGTTTGTTTGTGTTTAGATTTTGAATTGACTTTAAAATTTTAATTCACTTAAAAAGTACCATAATCTTGTCTCGATGTGTTCTTGACTTTTACAATATACACTATTACAATAATCTAAAGAACACTGTGCTTTTCTCTTGCAGATTGACTGGTCTGAAGTGTTGGATGTTTTTTTTTTTTTATTAACGTGCCTACCACAGATGACCTACATTAAGTCTATCTTACAACATTAACTTGATACACACACAACGACTTACACTTGTTTGCTTTACTCAGATTAATCCTTTAAAATATTGCATATAATATATTTCTTTAAATTACTTAAAAAGTCATTAATGTTGGTGTACGTTTAAACAAATTGTGTTTTTGATTCAGACAAAGATACTAAAGCAAGATCAATAATATTGTAAAAGAATAATTTGTTCTTTTGTAATTATTAATCACTGCTTGTTATTGTTTTCCTGGTCATTATCATTTTAACTTTTGTTGTTGGAATAAAATAAACATGCTTTTTGTTTTTGGTGACCTTCTCATTTGTGTACAAGCCAAACCACAGAACAGGAAGCTACAGTGCTCTCATGATACTGAACACTGATACTGCATAACAAAGTATTTTAGTCTGTGCTGTGCAATATTTAGTTATCACTGACAAACCGCAAATAGACACTGGATTGAAAAACACAGACCATACTCTACAATAGTTATTACCAATTACCAGGTAAATTCTGATTTACTTTTGACTGTTGAAAAAACCTTATTGCCTTGTGTTTCAACTCTCTAACATTTTTTTTATTGTATATGGCATGCATTTTGTACCAGAAAAAAGCAATCTACGTACACTAGATGGAAGACTCCTTCAGTGCAATGTTGAAATAAAATAAAAAGAAGCTTACACACTCAAAAATGGAAATGTTATATAGTAACATTCCATTCCATTTCTGCAAAATAATAATAACGTGAATAAACGAGATGGAATAACGTTATAACATTTTGTTTTGTCTCGTTTTGGTAAACGAAAATGAAGAGACATTTTAGCATAGTTTTTATTTTGTAAACCACATTTAGTCTCATTTTTATTCGTCAACAATATTGCATTATATTTTTTAATTATATTCATTATCACATGACCAGCATTTACGTTGCATCTCGTCTTGTTTTCATCACTTGATAAAGGTGTTCCTTATGTAAACAGATATATTTTCAAGAAAATCATTTCTTCTTTTTTCTAACTAGTTTAGGTTACTTAATACAATACAATATGGAGATACCATTTGAAAATGTGCTATGTGCAAATAAATATTAAAAAATAAAATAAAACAGGGCAATTTCCTACAGTGAGACTAATCCTATTTGTCGCTGCCTTGCTGTTGACACAAGTGAAGAAAGAAAGTTGGCCTAACCCAAGGCTTTAACAAAAATAGAAAAACTGAGAAATGTGAGAGAACTGTGGCAATTTTAAAAAAGATTGATAAATTAATTAATGTCTTACTTAAACAAATTCAACAGCTCTTGGTGAGAAGTCACAGGCATAAATGAAGACATTAAGGTCCTCCTCCAGTAGTGGGAATATGCAGTTTCCTACCCCGCAGCCTGCTTCCAGTAGCACCAGTTTCTGCGACTCAAACTGCAAAGAACCACACAAAATACAGAATGTTATTGGAGAAATGTCAAATCACCCCACTTTAATACAGTTTTTCACAATTGCTAAGACACATTTCTCTACACCTCTAACACAATCTTTAAAACTGAAACTAAATGAACAAACCCTCTGACTTTGTCGTCAGAACTAACACACACAGAGCATAACAGTAAAGCTATCATCAGAAACAAAATGACAAAACTGAGTAGAACAAACTGAATAAATAGTACAATCACTACAAGAAGTGTAGCTTTAAACTCCCAAACCAGACGCATTTACAATATTCTCTCAGCATCTTGTCTTTTTGATGAGACTACAACACTTTATCTACAACACAGCTGTGTATAAATGGCATGCATTTATAATATACACTATAGCACTTTTTTGTACCCTTCTTAGCATCATGCACGTTTTTGTTAATTAATTATTACTTTTTTATTGTATCTAACTTAAAACTTATGCAAAACACAGCATAATCCTATTCATAATCATTAGCCAGTACTTTTGATTAAGTTTTTTGGGAAATTAGTAACTTACATTTAGTCATGATTACAGCTCAAGGTGAATGCTTAAGTCTAGCTTAGCAACAACCTTGTGCTCAAGTGTCATCTACTGTATATCAAGCATATTGAATCTATATTCAAAATATTATTATATTATATATTATATTTTTTGTAGATTCTAGTAAGGACAAGGACCTTAAAAATGTGACAGTTCACATTAACTTAGCATGTATACTCACCCTAGCAGTATTACATGGCTTCTGCTAGATCAGGGGTGGGAAACTATTTTTCCTCACGGGCCACATTCGAACGTGGGACTCTAGTGGGACTCTAGCCAGGCCAACACAGTAAACCCACATATGCTCAATAAAAAAAGAAATCCTTTGCCGATAGTTTAAAGTTTGAACTGAAGGCCAAACAATATGTGCAATAAACACTGCCACAGTCACAGCTGCCCCTCCTCAGTTTGAGATCACTCTAGATCCACTCCAGTAAAAACGACCTCTCTGAGAGTAGAGATGCTAGCTTTAGGAAAGGTTTTTCCCATTTGGAGTATGTTGTAGTGGAATTAACTAATCACAGCAGAATGTTGAAGGAAAAGGAAAATATATAAAGTGTTTAATTATTAATAAAGTATTAGTAAATGCTTGGTGGCCCAGATTAAACGCCCCAACGGGCTGCATGTGGCCCCCGGGCCTTAGTTTCCCAACCCTGTGCTTAATGAATAACAATTTATTGAGTAAAACATAGGTTAAACCTGAAACCACAGTCTACAGTTCTTGAAGCTAACATGATACTCAATGGCTTCACACTTTTATAAAACTTTTTGCAGAAAACATTTATGCTTCCAAAATCAGAAGGTCATTTTTATTTTTATTTTTTAATTTGGAAAAATGAATGACATATGCATGTTATTTACAGTGACTTGATCTTCTCTCCCATGTTTTCGGTTGACCAACTTTCTCTATCAAATAGCCCATCAGGCAAAAAATCTATATCTGAACACGGAGGATGGTACTGTAAATTGTGTGCATTATGAATTTTCCCTTTAGCGTCGTCAGGATGTTACATATCTGACAGGGACAGAGGGGGTGAGTCATGATGATTGAACCTGACCTTGATGCAAAAGCCACAGCTGGACCTGTCTGTTCTTGTCGTTCAGCATCGTTTCTGAGCTTGGGTTAAGAACAGGAAATGATGTAGGCTTTGTGACATTTACTTCAGAAGATTTAGTTCAGTTAGCTTTAGCATTTACACAACTGTGGGTGGAGTAGCCACAATTAGTGTTTAAATATTGCAAGTAGAAATAAATGTAGCCTAGTATTTTATATTAGTACTCAAATTAGAGTAAAAAGTATTTTACTCAGAACTGTTTACTAAAAAGGCAGCGGTCAACCAGGGACAATTTATGTTTTTAATAGTAATACTGATGATAATGAGGAGTAATAAAGCATGTTTTCTGAGGTTATTTTATACATCCATAGGTCATTCTTTTTGTTTAATATCAAGAAATCATCTAATTTAACTTTAGGCTCTTATTTTACAAAATATTTTGAAGTAAAACGTTATTTCAAAAATGTCCTAGATTGTGTAATTAATGCAAATTTGGCATTTCTCTGACGTGGTAGATAATTACTACATGAAACTTTGTGAGAAGCTTTGTCGGGGAACATGACAATCCTGTCAATGACTTTGATGAAGGTATTGCTCATACTTTTTATTTTATTTTAAGTAGCATCTATACATATCTGGGGTTCAAAGACAATCAAAACACTTGAGCCCTGTTTTAATCAATTTCACTGTTGCAGTGGAGATTACAATCTGTCTTTGTAGGGCAAATAGTAGACTGCTTTTGCTATAATCATCCCATTTATAAGTTTGTTTGTGTTTAGATTTTGAATTGACTTTAAAATTTTCATTCACTTAAAAAGTACCATAATCTTGTCTCGATGTGTTCTTGACTTTTACAATATACACTATTACAATAATCTAAAGAACACTGTGCTTTTCTCTTGCAGATTGAATGGTCTGAAGTGTTTTTATTTATTTTTTTATTAACGTGCCTACCACAGATGACCTACATTTAGTCTCTCTTACAACATTAACTTGATACACACAGTCAGCGACTTACACTTGTTTGCTTTACTCAGATTAATCCTTTAAAATATTGCATATATTATATTTCTTTAAATTACTTAAAAAGTCATTAATGTTGGTGTACGTTTAAACAAATTGTGTTTTTTGATTCAGACAAAGATACTAAAGCAAGATCAATAATATTGTAAAAGAATAATTTGTTCTTTTGTAATTATTAATCACTGTTAATGTTTTCCTGGTCATTATCATTTTAACTTTTGATGGAATAAATTAATAGGGCCTTTCTGTGTGGAGTTTGCACGCTCTCCCCATGTCTGCGTAGGTTTCCTCCTGGTAATCCGGTTTCCCCTACCACCAAAAGAAAAATTGTATAACACACACATGGGGCCTGGACTCCCCTGCAAAAGAGATTTGCAGTGCAATGCTAATTAAACAAAATAAAAAGCTTAACAGTGCCCTCCACTGGTTGTCTGTGATGAGAGCTACGCATTCAAAAAGATGGTACATGCTTTAGTACAGAGGTCTAACTTATTTGCAGATATGTTCATTATTTTAGAGGAACAAAGGAGTGAAATATAGGGATTTCCCTTCTGTAATAAAGAATTTACATTATAAATATTTATATTTTAAACAGTAATGCAGTGTACGGACAACACTTAAGGCAATAAATACAATTTTTATTGACAAATATACACATAAGCATAATATTGTACAAAATGGTCTTACGATTTTTATCACATAACATAAGAAAAAAGAATGACTAATTGGGATCAAAATGGGAAAAACATTAAAAACCACAAATATAGTGCCATTTTTATAATTAGACATAATATACCAAGGATTACTGACCTTGAATGTCAACTCTAAGGCATAAGACAAAACAGATGAAGAACGCAATAGGTGCAAGGTTTGAGAATAAAAACATAAAAAAATTAAATAAATGTCACTGCCACTAACTATGAGGTGTCAGGAAGTCTGTGACTGAATGTTCTTGGTGAATTTACTTTGGAGGAATACCCTGGGAACACAAAGTCCCTCCTTCTTATTGACCGTCTCTCTCAGGACATAGTCATTAGAGATAGACTTGAAGCCTGCATTCTCAAACAGCTCAGCCAGGAACTCTGCAAAGACAAAGACAAGATGTAATATTACTAAAATGGGATTTGTCCACAAAAAGGCAAGTATGCCAGGCCATCAAAATGAACTATCCATTATTAATAAAAGAGAACAGATGACACAGAAAACCTGGCGCGAGAGATCTGAAACTGAATCCAAGAGTTCACGGACCTTTGGAGAAGAAGTAGGACCTGGTTCCATCTTGACGAACATAAAAGTTTTCCCCCAGCTTGTTACCGGCTTTAAATCGAAGCATGGCGTGATCGTACAGACCATAGTCTCTAAAAAGTACAACACCTCCAGGCTTAAGTACCTAAAGGATACATGTATAACAAAACAATTAGAAAAGGCAATATATTGTAAAGTACTTTCTGTGCACGCACCCTGCTAATGTTGTCCAGCGCCTGCCTCATCTTGTCAGGATGGATCGCCGACAGGACAAAGATGAGAGTGATGACGTCCACGCTGTCCTCTGCCATATGTTCCCTGAGATCATCTTTAGTTAAGTCACACTGGAAGGCACAGCAGCGCTCTGAACTGTACAGAGGGTTTTGCTGTTAACACCAAACAGGAAAAACAAAGGTGATTTAACTCAGAAAGTATGGATATTATTGATACTATGCACAGACTGATTCAGCTATTAGTAATCTATTAGAATATAACTATATTTTTACATTACTACAAATTCTTATGAAAACTCAAATAGGCTTAATAGGGTTAATATACCAGACCAGGTGTTCCTTATGTAACAGATATATTTTTAAGAAAATCTTTTTTTCTTTTTTATAACTAGTTTAGGTTACTTAATACAATACAATATGGAAATACCATATGAAAATGTGCTATGTGCAAATAAATATAAAAAAATAAAATAAAACAATGTTTAGGGCAATTGTTCACTTTTTGGGTTTATCATAATTTGGATATTAAAGTTGGAATTAAGAGGAAAAAAAGTCAGCCTGTGAGAGAACTGTGGCAATTTTAAAAAGATTGATAAATTAATTAATGTCTTACTTTCACAAATTCAACAGCTCTTGGTGAGAAGTCACAGGCATAAATGAAGACATTAAGGTCCTCCTCCAGTAGTGGGAATATGCAGTTTCCTACCCCGCAGCCTGCTTCCAGTAGCACCAGTTTCTGCGACTCAAACTGCAAAGAACCACACAATATTATTGGAGAAATGTCAAATCACCCTAATGATACTACTAGTTATCTACTCACTTCTCTGCATGCTTTCAGCTCCTCAAATTCCCTCGTGGTCCAGTGTCTGTCCTTAAAGAAATGTGTAGTGTTTCTTTTGTAAAATAAGTCCCAGTTTTTCTGTGCTTCTTTCTCCAGCTTTGTCTGTTTAAATTCAGAAACCAGAGCAAGGTCGCTGTTAAGTGCTATCAGCTCTTCTTGAGTCAAAACTCTGCCAGTGGGAAACACGGCTTGTCCCATAGCAAACGGAGAATCCAAGTTTTTATGGGGTATTTCCTCATTTTTTAGAAACGCCATAGTAACTCAATACATAATAGCGTTACTATGTTATGAGGAAATAGAGAAACCACGTGGATGAAAAGCGTGACGCATTCAAGTTAAAACTTAAAACCGCCATGCTGTTCCGTTACGAAAATCAGTCCGTGTTGCAAAAAGGCTCGTATATTTCATATTCAGCATGTATTCTACAATAAATATAGCGCTAATTATAATAATCAAAGTCGTATTTAATAATAAAAATGCTTCCAATCATTGATAGATGTTAATATTAACGGACTGCCTTGTTGGCTAATTCCGAAAATATTTTGCCGCCGGACCCATAGCGGAAAAGGCGGGACCGAGTGACGTATGATGTTTTGCTAAAGATTAGCAAGTGGCTAACTGACGCGGTTTCTTGTTTTATTACCGAAGTTATTCAATAGAGTGTATTTTTTATGTATAGTTCGGACAGATGGTTATTGTAAACGTATTTTAATAAACCAAAAACATGAATGGGAGTACGAATCCGCTGCTGGATAAAGAGGAGCATGTGTTAAAGCTCGGGGAGAGCTTTGAGAAGAAGCCAAAATCTTCCTTTCACACAATAAGATGTGAGTGTGAAAAGAGCGCCTGGGGTTGTGAATGTTGTCTGGCTCAAACAGAAAAAAAGTGTTTTCTGCTCCAGGAAAAGGACTACAGAGCGACTGCTTTATTTTAATTAAGTGTTAATTTATCATACAGGAAAAAGTTTACATAAAGCACTGCAAGTTGAACTGCAGAACGCCCTGTATTATAACGTTTTTTGATAGTGTATAATTCAGCAATACATTCGTGTAAATGATTATTAATCTACAATAAGTCAATGCATTTAATGAGAAAAGTATAACGTTTCTTTATATTTAAAATTCTATATTTTTAAATGTCTTAAGTCTATACATATATTTTACTGTATGCTCTCTCTTTTCTATATTTTATATTCTATATTCTCTTTCTCTCTATATTTTCCAACACTGTTTTTGCACTATATGTGAACTGCCGTCACATGTAAATTTCCCTATTGTGGGATCAGTCTAGTCTAAAGAATAATCTCTCCATCAAATCTTTAACATTATAAAGAAAAAACATTTATGCTATGATATATGCTATAAATGTGATTTGCAATCAAAATTTCTCAATTAAACTTTAAGTAGAAAATATGGAGAATTGTTCGAAAAGTAATCTTTAGATACATTTTATTTGTTTGTATATATATTTGACTAAAATATACTAGAATTTGTGGAAACAACTCTAATATGCAGTGTATGGTTATTCTATTGAAGAACAATTAGAACCTTGGACACATGGCCAGGGCACACAAAGACAAAAATAGTACATTCTAATTATATAAACATGCACTCCCCAGTCCCCACATTCCTTTCAAAATACCTGACTCTGTGTTTTTGTCTAGTCCGATAAACAATGTTCTTGTTCTCCAGATGATTTCAAGCCTGCATCTATTGACACCAGCTGCGAGGGAGAGCTACAAGTCGGGAAAGGAGATGAAGTTACCATAACACTACCTCACATTCCAGTAAGAACAGTGAATTCAGTCTGTCAGTACGGCAGCTGGTTAGTTATGTTAAATACTGTGTATATATTTGTTGACTCTTGTCATTGTAGGGCTCCACACCCCCCATGACTGTATTCAAAGGGAACAAGCGGCCCTACCAGAAAGACTGTGTCCTCATCATTAACCATGACACTGGAGAGTTTGTACTGGAGAAGCTAAGCAGCAGCATCCAGGTCAAGAAAACAAGGTGAGGATGAAAGTATATTTATTTAGTATAACCAAGTTGGTAATTACTTTGTGATTATTACTAAGTTATTCTCCCTTGAAAAACCTCTTTTCTGTTGTGGTTTAGTATTTATACAACACCACAGCCCTGGTGTATGAATGTGTGTGATTGTAGAGGTGAGTTTGGTGGTGGTTAGAGAAGGCTGTGAGCGCTTTGGGTGCCAGAGAAGGGTTCAAGTGCTGTAAAAATGCATGTTTATATATTAATGCACATATGTCTTGTGGAAATAGACCACCAGGTTTGACTCCCAGTTGCATAGGTAAAAAGGCCGTCCTTGAAATGTGTGATATGTGTAACTCAAACAACATAGCTTGGTCAAAAATAAATTATTTACAGATAAACTAATGGAAGATAATGTCATCCATCTTCGCTGTTTCTGAGATGTTTAGGGCCGAGCACAATAATGTTTCCAAGTAGGGTTGGGCAATATGGCAAAAAAAATAAATCTAAATTTTTCTTTATATATTTTTCAGATTTTTTTATGATTTGAATCAATTATTTGTCTTGCTACTGACCTAAAAAGATCATTCAAATGTGTGTATTTATTTTTTGTCAATACTGAACACCAACAATAAAGCAGCAGCAGAGTGCATTACCCAGTGAAAATAAAGCAGTTATGGTTGGATACTTTTTAGTTTTAGCCCCCTCTGTCTCCATAAACCATATCTAATATCATTTCCGCTGCACACACAGCCTTGTTAAAAAGTGCTCCAATCTCGTGGCTAATTTGCATAAATTAACAAAAGTACACTGTGCTACAGGGACACTAAGCTGTTCCTGTTGATTCGTTTCTTGCACTTCGCTAAACCAAAGCATTTCAGAGGTAATGCTACGGATCTAACAGCTCAACACAGTGTAGGTTAGAAGAAACGTTTTTTTCTGGTTAATTCGATTTAGCAATATGTCTGTTTCTTACCAAGGGTTTACACTAAATATCTATAACATTATTACTTTAGTTTTGCACCTTCAAGACAGTCCCTTAGCAGCCGTTTTCCAGCGGGCTGCTGGTTTTAAAGAAAATAAGGTTGTATCTTCTTGTATACATTTACATTTAGTCATTTAGCAGACGCTTTTATCCAAAGCAACTTACTAAGCTTCCATTCACCAGTGTTACATTTACTTTTTTAGTCAACGCTTTCATTTAAAGCGAATTACATTAAGGTTCCATTTACTAGTGTAACAGCTGGAACACCACTGAAGGCAAGGTGTCTTGCCCAAGGACACAACGACAGTATGAATTGTGGGGAGAACCTTCCAGTTGAAGGACGACCGCTCTACCACTGAGTCACTGCGCCCCAGACATTACTGTAATGTGACATTTCTGTGCCATTAGCTCCACCAATCAAAGATTCCAATACTAAACAAAATTCTGAGGGTGAAAACCCAAAACTACAGTGCCAGCCCTCTGACTAGCAGCATTATGGGGCTTTGTGTGTGTTTCTCAGGGCGGAGGGCAGCAGTAAGATCCAGGCCAGGATTGAGCAGCAGTCGGTCCGTTCCAGTCAGCCCAGCTCTCAGTTCAGAGCACCTACCAAGCCTGGGGCTGGAGTCAAGACATCCCCCTCTCCATCTAAGGACAACCCCTCTCCTGAGCCACAGCTTGATGACATCAAGAGAGGTGAGAAAAAGAATAGATTCAACAGCAATGTTTTTTCAGTAATGTTGATTTAGTCCCTACAACAAGAGATAGATCTAAATAGTTTTTTTTGTTAGTTGGGTTGTGCTTTTAAGTTCATTTGTGACTTTAAGTGGAATATGTCCTTTGCAGAGCTGCGAGCCGAAGTGGAGGTGATTGAACAGATGAGCAGCAGTGGCAGCAGCAGCTCCGATTCGGCCAGCGGCTCCGGGAGCGGTGACGACAGCTCCAGCAGCGACGGAGAGCACGACATTCCCCGACCGCTCAGCCAGACCTCCCCTAACCGCCTTCTGATGGCCAACGGAGCAGTGGACCGGCAGCAGGGCAACAACCAGCTTATGAACACACTCCGTAAGGATTAAACACAGTACACACATGTCATAGGGCTGGTCAGACTTGTATTTAATGTGATAATTCATTATCAAATCACAAATGAGCAGTTGTACTCCCTTTTAAACCCAGCATTAACATTCATCTAAAACCGGCAGTACAAGTGGGGTTAATACGGGCAAGTTTCTATTAACAAAAGAAGCGTCCCTAAAAGGTGCACATATTCCCTTGGGAATGATTTGGTCCTACGTGTGTAGTCCACTTTTAAAAAGGTGGAGCTAAATACTGCAGTTAGCTGATTGAACAATAAATAAGCTTTACTTAATTAAAAGAAAAAAGAAAAAGGAAAAACGATTTTAGTTTTTAGTGAAATTTGTCTTGTTCTTGTGATTTGCAGTTATATTCCAAGAGAAAACATGCTAAATTTAAACAAAGCTAGCGTTAGTACCTTAATTATATAAAAATTGGTGCAACTCTATTCTTTGTATTAATACATATAAAAACACAACTTTTGTTGCACTTGTGTGATGTCACAGTTTACATCACTCTTCTGGACCCAACACAGTGGAATAACAAGCTTCTTAGGTGTAATCTGTACCAGTAGCCTACCACTCGAGGTTTAAGTCCTCAAAGTCTTAAAGGATATTTTTCTGATAAAATAAAAAAACACTTTTTCTAATAGTTCAGCTAAAGCGAGCCATTTGATTCAATTAAAGATATAACAATGACATTATATTCCTAGAGTTTGCTTGTTAATACAATATTCGATTGCAAAAACGTTGGGACACTGTACAAATTGTGAATAAAAACAATGCAATGATGTAGAAGTTTCAAATTTCAATATTTTATTCAGAATACAACATAGATGACATATGAAATGTTGAAAGTGAGACATTTTGAAATGTAATGCCAGATATTGGCTCATTTCGGATTTCATGAGAGCTACACGTTTTAAGTTGGGACAGGTAGCAATAAGTGGCCCAAAAAATTAAATGTACATACGTATAAGGAACAGCTGGAGGACCAATTTGCAACTTATTAGGTCAATTGGCAACATGGGGATAAAAAGAGCCTTTTAGAGTGAGAGTGTCACTCAGAAGTCAAGATGGCCAATGCTGTGGCAAAAAATAGTACAGCAATAACAGAAAGGAGTTTCTCAGAAAAAAATTGCAAAGAGTTTGAAGTTATCATCATCTACAGTGCATAATATCATCCAAAGATTCAGAGATTCTGGAACAATCTCTGAGCGTAAGGGTCAAGGCCGGAAAACCAGACTGGATGCCCGTGATCTTCAGACCCTTAGACGACGCGGCATCACAAATGCTACTGTAATGGAAATCACAACATGGGCTCAGGAATACTTCCAGAAAACACTGTCAACACAATCCACTGTGCTATTCACCGTTGATAGCTAAAACTCTATGGGTCAAAAAAGAAGCCATATCTAAACATGATCCAGAAGCACAGGTGTTTTCTCTGGAGCCAAGGCTCATTTAAAATGGACTGTGGCAAAGTGGAAAACTGTTCTGGGGTCAGACAAATCAAAATTAGTTATTTTTGGAAAACTGGGACAGCATGTCATCTGGACTAAAGAGAACAAGGACAACCCAAGTTGTTCTGAGCGCTCAGTTCAGAAGCCTGCATCTCTGATGGTATGGGGCTGCATGTGTGTGGCACAGGCAGCTTACACATCTGGAAAGGCACCATCAAAGCTAAAGGTATATCCAAGTTCTAGAACAACATATGCTCCCATCCAGACGTCGTCTCTTTCAGGGAAGACCTTGCATTTTCCAACATGACAATGCCAGACCACTGCATCAATTACAACATCATGGCTGAGTAGAAGAAGGATCTGGTTTGTACCTATCCCTGGTTAGTTTGTAAAAGTTGTACCACACTTATGTTCCAGAGAGGACTCAAAGAAGAAGGCTCCATCCACACTAATGTTTTAATTTTTATTTTGAAAGTGTGGTGTAGAACAAGAAATCAAACATTAACCCTTTCATTCAGGACATAGCAATGTCATATTCTACAAACACAAGTATATCCTAATGTCTATGGATACTTAGTCATTTGTTTTCTTGTTGCTATTCACAGGAAACGATCTTCAGCTCAGTGAGTCGGGCAGTGACAGTGATGACGACTGACCTCTCTGCTGACTCTCATCAGCCTGGTTCTTTGGTTCATTTGCTGTGACCCCACTGTATATCCCAGTTTTAGTGTCTTTTTTAAAATCTTTTATTTAGTCAAGCTGGCCTAGTATAGCCTGCAGATTGAAGAGTGTATTTATATTAGATGTATATTTTGTTTTAGACAGATGAATATGAGAGGTTCAGGGATATTATATATTATTAGTGCACATACATATTTTCAGTACTTAGAGCAGCTAGTTTTTCTACCCATATTGTCTGTTTTGTACGGTGGCCCAAAAAGCTCACAGTGTCACAAAAAAATAGAAAAGTGAAATGAGCCACAACATTAATTCAACAAACACTACAAAATAACTGTGACACAAACAAATAGCCACAGGAACAAAAAAAAGGATATGTATTCACAATGTATTTGAGTGGTGTAATTTTCTGCCAGGGCACGATTGTCAGTAACTTAAGTAGCTAGTTTGTCCGAACGTAAGAAGTGACCCTTGGGACCTTAGTACAATTCACTTCCTTTGTGCTGTTGTTATTTTGTTGTGTTATTTGAATTTGTGGTGTGGCTTATTTATCAGCATTTTTTATTTTGTTTTGTTGTGGACTTTTTGGTCCACCGTAGCTTTGTGTTTATGAAGAGGCATGAAAGAGATTATTTCATCCCTTTAGCCTTACCACTGTTAGCACATGTATCATAGAAAGTCTTGTTATTGTCGTGTCACAGAAGGTAACAGAAGCTAAAGACATTAGTGAGGCAGTAGAGTCTTGAATACAGCAAACTGATAAAAGTTTTAAATTAAAATTTTAAATGTTTAAGAACTAAAAAAAAAAGATTATCTTAATGTTGAGAACTATCATTGATTCACAGGTTCAGGCATGCGTTTACTTCTACTTTACTTCTATAAAATATTTAAAAAATCACAAGCATGATGGAACATTTTAAACTCATACTGTTAATTCTAACAAATAGTTGAATGTATGAATTATTCATATTTAGCTTGGTATCTGCAGCAACCTTTTTGAGTTGGTCTTATGGAGGAAATGGCAGTCCCGGGCCAGTTCTGAATGTCAAATTGCTGTAGCTTTTATTGTAAGTTTTAAAATGTGCTTTTATTCTATCTGAGTGAAAGGGTAATACATACAATATGGCAGAACATTTTCAGGAGCACAAATTTGTTTTAATATTCTTTTTTTTTTTTTGATGATACTTAGCACAGTGCCATTCTTTTTATTGTAACCTTCTTTATATAAAGACCACAAACCTCTCCTGTAATTTGTTTACTTTTTGGCGTACCCAAGTAATATCTTTGACCCACTTTTAGTTCCAAAAACAAGTCTTTGGGATCCACCTCCCTAGTGTTGTGGATCTGAAACATTGGTTTTGGGACTGCAAAGAGTGTTGTGTGGGATTTTCTTGGGGTCGCTAAAAACAAACAAAAAATAAAATCACTTTCAAAATCAGAGAAATTTAATTCAATTTTATTGGTGAAAGTCAATGGGCTTCCTATGAAAAGGTTTTGGCTTTTGGTAAAGGTTAACGGTCAGGAGCATTTAACAGTGAAAAGAATGAGACTATGCTCAGAAAAATAAAGAAAACAACAAAAATCTAATAAATATGTACCAAATACCACTAAAAATTAAGAAAACTTGACTGACCACCCATAAAATTTAATTTCTTCATAATATGTTTTGTTTTTAGAGGGTTGGGAAACTAAACCAGTTTAATGTTATTCCTCCCAATTTTGTTGATCAGGCCCAGCACAATAATGTTTTAGTTATATTTTATTCACTCAATTACTAAGTCGTGTAAGAGTCAGTTAAATATATTCTACCTTTCAGCATTTCAGCACTTGACCCCCTAAGTGAAAAACCAAAGAGTGTGTTGTCACTTTTTGTATCACGTCAGGACTAACAGTATTTGCCGTGTGATTAAAAGTGATCTGAGACATGATTCAATCATATTTACTCAATCAACAAGTTCAAAAGTTTGCCATGTTTGTCATTGAGTGTGACTTGGGGATGTAATCAGCCAAAGAGATACCCAGTTTATTATTTGGTAACATATACTTGAAATACACTGCCCGTCCCCCAAATAAGTCACCACCTGGATTTAACTAAGCAAGTAGGCAAGAGCCTCCCATTGGATAATTACTACATGGATGATGTTTTACCTAGCAACAAGTTATTTAACCCTAACTGAGTAGATTCTACTTTCTTAAACAATTATGTGGGAGATACATCCTGTGGTCCTGGAAAAGACCTTCTGTTTCAGAAAGAAAGAAAAAAACATCTGAGGAGATTGCTGGGTTAAGAACTGTCAAATGCATTATTAAAAACTGGAAAGACAGTGGGGGAACCTTTATCTTCATCCTAAATAAAAAAAAAACATGGGTAGAACTTATGTTTAATAGTGAAAGTAAGAACATTTCCACAAACGCACAATGCAAAGGCAGCTCAAAGGATTGGGACTAAACAGCTGTGTAGCCTTAAAACCATTTGTTAGTGAGGCTAATCAGAATTAAATGCTTCAATTTGCTCAAGAGCATATTGACAAATCTAATGAGTCCAGACTGACCCTGTTCCAGAGTGATGGGTAGTGCCTACTGTACAAGCCTGCGGGGGCAGTGCTATGATCTGGGGCTGCAGCAGTTGCCCAAAGAACGAGGTCAGCTAACTCCCTGAATATTATTAATACAGGTTATTAATTTATTAATGGATTTGAGTGTATGACTTTATTTTGGGACGGGCAGTGTATGTTCATCAACCAGAATATTACAAGTATTTTTGTCATTTTCTTGTTGAGAATCAGGTGCTGTGAATTATTGTATTGTAGGCCAGCCATAAGCTAGACACATCTGGCCTACAGCAATCAGCTCTACAAAGGTTTTATTCTGGTTTTACAGTGTTGTCAAAAGTTACTGTCATGAAATTGTATTGTCACAGGAATAATAATTTGTAAAATCTGTAACAAACTGTACACTTGTACCGCTGAATGGACTTGGTGTAGTGTTGAAGCTCATGTCTGCTTTGCTTTTGATGGATGGGAAATGTTTTAACGACTTGAAGTGTATTAAAAGTGTGTAAATGTTGCATATGTTCTTTTGTTTGTGTCTCATTTTACTTATCCCTTCATTGTTTCTACTTCTTTCAAGGATACAGCCATGGTAAGTAGAGATACAGAACAAGAAAAGCACTATAACACAAGCACGTATAAGAAATGCATAAAATCATTTATCATTGGGATTATGATATCTCAATGTTTGTATAATCAGCCAAAGACAGTGTTGAATGAGCAGTCTCCTGTTAGAATACACCTAAATAAAACTCTATGTTGAAAATGAACTGCAGGAGGGTTTCAAAGCTATACTACAGATGGTAATTTTTATCTAAATCCACTTTAGTTGTTAAAATAAGTATGCATCAGTAAATTCTGCTAGGCTCAGTTTAGGTTATTTTGAAGCATTTTAGGACAGTTACCTTATGTCCCAGATTTGTTCAAAAATGTATGTTCTTGTGTCTCACACACACAGAAGAACATAAGGGACATAAGGTAACTGGCCCTTTAAAATAACCTAAACTGAGCCTAGCACAATTACACAAATTTGATTTTGGGTCATATGACAAGGATGTAAAAGTGTTAATTTTGCCCCAAAAGTTCAAAATTATTTTAAATTGCACAATTTTAACACAGCATTACACTTTAGAGACACATTATAAAATGCAACTAGGAACTTGTTTAAGGTTTCCATTGTATCTGCCTCTAGATGATTTAGGAGCTCCATTTTAAAAAGTTTATTAAGGCATTGACTTTGGATTAATGTTAGTGTCAATGAGAAACAACTGTTCACCTCTAGGGGGCTGCGTTGATTTAAGAAAAGACCAGCACAATTCAGTAACATTTAGGGAAATTGAATTCAACATACTAATCTTTATTGTATTATAGCCCACATTAAATCATGAGTGTATTCAAATTCTGTAAATGTACAATAAGGATCTTTCTTTGTTTGTGAATTAAATTAGTCTTTCTTTGTGTTTGATTTCTATAGAAACAGTAATAAAAGACAACAGCCACAGCACAGTTTGATAAAAAAAAAGATTATATTGCTGGCCTAAATAAATTTTGAGTCAAGTGAAACAAAAGCTTCTTAGATGAACACCTTCAGTTTGCTACTCTCCAGAACAGCCTGTACACGGAGCAAAACACAATACAGTACTATTTCCCTGCGATGGTGCAACATTGGAGTCACATTTCTCTTCAAACAGTAAACGATAAGTACACAACACGTACATAAATAGCTTTTTTTCCCTTTCAATCATTTCATTATATTCAGGAATCTGGCTCTAGCTACGACATGTTCATCTGACCGATTTATAAATTAACAATATCAACAACAATAAAATAATAATATTAATAATAATTAGAATTAGAACAATAATGTTTGTCTTTCATATAAATCTGACTAGCTTACAGTTTGAAATGATGGATACCGGGGGGCACTTTGATATGATTCATCCAGAGTTTCCTCACTTGAAAGTTTTTTCAAGAGGCACCATTTTGGCTCAAACGGGAGTCCATAAGGCCGACTCTTTTCCTGAGGGTCCAAAATGCAAAAGGGAGACAGTTCTCCAGAGAAGGGCCCCTGAGTTGGCACTTGGAAGCAAGTTGTGCCTCAATGACTGTGACATTTGCCCCCATGTCAGAAGTCATAGGTCAGGTAACGTTTATACAAGAGGCATCACAACGTCCTGTCCACTTCCCTTCCATCAATGTGTGGAAGTGTTCCCTTAGGAAGATGTCCTGAGTACCGTGTCTCTCGCTGACTTTGGCCCCCTTAACTTAATACTAAACTGCCCCCCCACCCAGCCCCTCCGGGTCACAGGGGTCATCGTCCGGGGCAGGCCGTGGGCTTGATGCAGCGGCCCTGGAAGAGCACCAGGTTTGCAGGGCAGTGGCAGCCAGCGACACAGGGCTTGTGGCATGGGCCGATCTCGTTCCAGTTGTCGCAGGTTTTGGTGCAGCCCGGACCGCAGGTGTTGTACACAGCACCGTGTTTACACTGCGTGGCTGAGAAGACAGAAGAGTATTATTTATAACACATTGAAACAGCTTGTTGGTCAAATATTGATATAGTTTATCCTCCAAACTGAAATGTTTTTATTTTTGACAAAAGCTAAAGAACTGAATAATAGGTTTAGAGAGAAATGTGGTAAAAATAAATCTCCAAACATGGAGTAGTATCTTTACTGGTAGAAATGATTGTAGACCCACTGTTAGACCGAGCAATCTCTACCGTAAGCTTGACAAATATTGCACTGGTCTTTCCTAAACTTTTTCTCATGGGACCAAAAGGCCAAAAAAAAAAAAAAACTTGACTCAAATTCCTGTTTTTTCTTGTTGTGTTTTTCCAATGTCTTCCTTTTAATGATGTTTTGTTTTTTTACATCTGTTTTTTTTGTCTTCCATTTTTGATTCTTAGTTGTTATTGTATTTTTCCTTTGTTGTTGTTGTTTTCTTGCACTTGATCTTTCCAAATGCTTTTTTGTCTTTTTTTTTTCAATCTTTTGAATGGTTAAAATGTTCTTGGACAATATGCTGACCAACTGTAATTGGCTTTTCCCAAAAAGTTTAGCTACATAGCTATACTGGATCGTTTTCATTCCTGTTGATAATGTTTTTGATAAGTTTAACTAACTGCTAAAACTTGTTAGCCAAGTAGCACGCTAAATTACCTCCATTATTGGGAATTGAGCAGAGCAGCATCTTAGTTGAGTTAATGTGCAGCTTTCGGATTTATGACTCTTACCAACACAGGCTGCGTCAGGCTTCCATAATACTGGGACCCCCTCCCTCTCACAGGCCCGACTGTAGGCAATGAACGACTCGCAGTAACAGTTCTTATGTACCGGACACTCACACATGTCTGTCACACACGACCTATAAACAAAACCAGCACATAATTTACATTTTATATACAATTCTATGACTCATTATACATATGTCCAGTTCCTTCAAACCTGTAGAATGGAGCAAAGTCAATAACGCAATGGCACTTCTGAAACTCCCGTGACTTGATCTTCTGACACTCTTTGTGAGCACGGAACTTGACCTTGACGCTGCCGGGACACAGGAAGGATGTGGGCCGTCGGGGAGTGTGCTGCTGGGAGCAAACTTCGTTACCGTCCACCCGCCACGACTCAGCAAACTCGTCCACGTCGAACTTTAACTGGTTGTCTCCTCCCATTGTGTCGTCCCGCTTTTGGCCGTTGTAGTTTCCACAAAGTCCACATAAACGTCCACGCAGGTGTGGGGCAGCGACCACTTCCACAAAACTGTCGCCGTCCCATGTGATCTCTAAACCTGCACGAGAAAGAATAGGAATCAATGTGGAATACTACTACAAAAATAATAAATTCAAGCTTTGTATGTGAAAATAATTTAGCTTTATGTTACATTTTCAATTAAAGTATTAAATTATTCTACGTCCTGACCTGCGATGGTTGTGAGTTTGAGCAGGTATCCGTCCAGGTCGATGTGCACCCCAGGGCCGTGGTAGGGTAGGGCGATACGGGTGCCGTTCTTCCTGACTGTCAGATGCTGGTGCAAGCCCAAAACCAGTCCTTCCAGTCGTACCTCAACAGACTGGGTCCAGGAGAAAGAGCGGGTGCGCCGAGCGTCATTCTTCACCAACACCTTTGAGGGGAACGCAAGCTGAATTAAAGACGTCTTCACTCATTTTGTGAAGAAACTGTGACAGAAAAGTGACAGTTTTGGTGACTGGGCTACACACAGGAGATAATTTGCTGTTTGACTTCACACTTACGTTAAAGGTTTGCTTTAAATTCACTTTACAATTTCACTTTTAGAGACTAAACTTGTATGGTACTTCTGTATAAGCAAAGGAACCACAGGCTTAGCAAAATAAGCTAATAGCTAGTCTTGTCTGTCGCAGTGTATAGCATCTGTTTTGTATGGGTTTGATTGTTTTATTTTTTATTTTTTTACTTATTTGTACCACCTAATCCATTTTCAATGCTATTAAGGTCAATTTTATTTTTAGTTTCTATTAATTATTCTTACCACAATAATTTTCACTGTCATTTATTTGGCTTCTGAGCATTATAACATGTTTCTAAAACATTTTTTTAACTTTAATAGCAATGGACAAATATCACAAATATTTTGGGGGATTTTTTACATTAGCAGGTAATACGGCCCTTTATCAGTTAATGCTTTACGTTTTAACAGATAATGCAACCTCTTATCAGCTTATGCTACATTTTATCAGAAAAAAAGTACTTTGTAATAAATCTGCATTACTTAATAACTGGTGCAAAATGTAATGAACCACCACACTATTTTTTTATATAACAAGGTAATTTGTATTAACTTTTTGGGAAATTAAATAAAAGAAAGTCTGCAGGCTAAAGCGTTGTTCCAAAGTCCAACAAAGATTCTTCACAAACTGCCACCTTAATTAAAAACACACTGGGAAATATTTCAAACAAAATGGGAATATTAGTCAAAAAACATGTAGCAGTATGGTATTCTAATCTATACCGTGAAGCTGGAGTCTGGGTTGTTGACGTTAATGCTGGTCCCTTGTCCGCCACTGCAGTCACGTGTCAGCACATACTGACACGTTCCTTGGAAGTTAAAGGTCCTGCCATCGAACGTGTTGTAGTGGGGGTCTCCAAAAACCGTGCATACACCTGGCTCTGGAAGGTGGGACAGAAAGAGGGAACAGATGAAGTGAAGTGAAAAATTGAAAAACTGGTCAGAAAGCTACAGCGATACCCAGGCTTCAATGTATGTCTGGGTAAACACTCTGATGAACTGTCAGCACTCAATGTAAAATGTTATGACAAATTGGAAATGTGAGGCTGTAGTTTCAGTGATTCTGACCGCAGATGTTTCTTGTGGTAAAATTCAGCTTTATCAAGAGCTCTAAACCTAACCACATTAAAACAAGCCTCTTGTTTCGTCTTACTGCCAACAAATAGTAAGTTTACAGCTTACGATGAGGGTTTGGCTGAAGCCTGCAACCAACATTTAACGGAAAACAACCCCAGGTCAAACCACTGTCTGGAATTATGGGAAATGCACAGATGTTGGTGAAAGAATGGAATAAACGTGTTGATAATTTTGCACACTTTTTCAAATGATTGCAACTGGAATTGAACACATTTTAAATGTTTGGAAAGGATGGTTAAATTTTATTGAAAAGTCTAGACCTGACTTTGTAAAGTACATAGTACCTATTTGATCTTTTGTACTGTGCATGCTTTGATCTGCACTTTTTGATCAGGATTGAAGAACTGAGTATGATGCTCTGAGGAAATGATTTAACTGCTTCTTAAGGACATTCAATTATCTTTTTTTGAAGCTATATTGCTCTTTTATGTTTGGTACTTTTATTTTATGTCTTTTTTGGTTTGAATGTAAAGTTACCTAACAGAGGTTGGATAACCACGGTAATTTAAATGAGGCATTAGGGAATAACTCGTAATCTCCGGTTGTATATAAGTGTATAATGTAAAATGCCTGGCTAAAAAAAAAACAATAAAATATAAAATGTAAAAAAAAATCTAAAAATAAATGTTGCAATAAATACATCATGATTGCTTTGTCATGAGGATAACAAATGCGCTAAACAAGATGCAAAACACTGGTAGAACTGCAATTAATGTTCTTTGTTTAACTTTGTTGGGAATGGCCTTGGGTGTGACTACAAAGGTCACATGTCAGTTTGTGACTGAACACTCCTACTGGTCCGCTAGGCTACTAGTCGGCCAAATGCATCTATAATAATTTCTCTCTCAGTGCTAAAGGATACCAAGCTAGCTAGCATGTTTTTTTTGCAAGTTTTTTTTATGAATAATACTGCCAAACACAATTTCACAGTTAGGTCAATAAGTTTGGTGAGTAGGTCTAACGTTTGTACTTGAGCAGCGCCTGCTTTTCCAGGTCGTCCTGTTATCGTTTACCTGTACACTGGTGGATGTATAGCCTTTTTTCTGGCTAGTTTTCCCTTGGTTCAACAGCATTAACATATTAGCTGACTTTTTACAGTTAGCATGACCAAACTACAGTTGGAAATATCCCTGTGTTAATTTTCTTGGTCAGGTTACGTCTAACTTTGGTATCTCTTTCCTAGCTCTAACAAAGCTTCTGCTACAAAATGTAATAATTGCAATAATTAATCTATCTGATGTCTAAATTGTGCGTATGGGAATAGATATGAATGTTGATACTTGTTATGTGAAGAAAGACTTACTCACTTTCAGTGCAAACCGGACAGCAGCCAGTCCTGTTGAGGATCTTATTCTGCAACAGAATGGACGCGGAGGTCAGATTAGCTTTCAGGGATTAGGCAAATTAATAAAAGATGCACCAGGGATCATGGAAAAGAAACAGAAGCCCGGACCTACAGAGACAGTTGATGGCAACACAGACACAAAGACAACATCTGATCTGATATATGACGCCAAAAACTTAAACACATAAACAAGAATAGTTCCAGAAGAAACACAAAGGTCAGCCATTGGAACTAAAGCAGTCATGGCTAAAGTGACTAGCATACTTTTGGTACAACACTTGGCATCAGTCCTAAAAATGTCAATAATAATGATAATGGAAAGAAATATACTAGATAATGGAAAGAAATATACTAGAAATATACTATAATGCTATTTTTTGGCAAAGGGGTTTAAAGTAAGGGTTGCTAGCTAGAGTGGACATACTAGACACTACATAAAAGCCAAGAATTCGCCAAACAACGCCAAGCAGCTTTCCAGTAAGATGTTTACGTGCATTGAATAAGTCTTATTATAGCTGCACTAAGGCAATAATTCATATTTATCCCTAAATGGGATCATCATGAACCACTATTGCTCTAATAAAAAGTAACAAATAAAGCTAACAGCTATTAGTTCCACTTTGCTATACTGCCTTTATGACACATTTACAGTTTAACAAAGAGGACCAATACAACAGTAACTCTTCAGCTCCAACAGCTGAACTTAATGTGTGTAATGAGACACTGTGGATAAGTGTTGTACAATATGTTTCAACTTCCATCAGAAGTACAGATCAGAGGGCTCTTTCACACACTTTTTGTCGCTTCAGGGAAGTCCTTTACTGACACACACACACACTCTCTTTTTGTCCACTTGTCTGTCATCGTGCAGACGTCCCGGGCCCTCTCGACAGTGCTAACCTCTGCACAAAGGCCACTTTCTCTCTTTGAAGAGCGCTACCTTTTAACAGGCCAGCAACAAACACACACACAGATTGGTTTTCAAGGGCCTAAATATAGAGAACCTCTTCTTTGCTGTCCCTCAAAGATCACACAGACAAAGGGCCGTTCGGAGACACACTGTCTGCAGTGGGATGCTACGCTCTGCTGACAGGCCTTTGACCCCTGGATGACTGGAGAGAGAGCAGAAAGGTGCTCTGTGGTCAGATTTGAAAGAGGTATGACATGGACTCTTGAGAACCGGAGTCTGCAGTGTATCCCCAAAGTTCTCATCCCAAAAAGTAATATAGCAGCAACTGGTCCTTTACATCATATGTTGCTAATTTATGCTCTAGACACCAGTGCTAACCCACGTGCATCAATCTTGAGTGAAGTCAGACCTTGCTTTCCATTACTAGGGCATCACTATAAATTGCAAAGTTATAATTTTTGCAATATTATTAATCACAATGTCCATATTGCAAAGAACTATTTGCAGCGGAATAATGTCATAATCTTCCGTGTGATGGACATTCATTTTTTGCTTCTCAAATCCATTGTCCAAACAAAGCCTAAATTTGTTCCCGACAAACAACTGAGGAATGAACCAATTTTACATTTAAAATGATTTCTGAGAAATTAAATAATTGCTTTGGCATGACAATAAAACATACTTAAAAAAACACACACATCTAAATGTCTTAGTCCAACCTCCATCTGACTAATAAGCCATTCAATAACACAAACTTTATGCTTGTATAGAGCTTAGTGGGACTGGAGCTGGACAAGATGCACTGCACAAGCTCCACACTACTTCATAAAGTGCCGGATATAAACTATTTTGGATAGACAAAGAATGGAGTAGCCTCTTTGTAGCTTGTAACTTTTTAGGTAAAGGTCAAAGAAAACAAGGTCCACCAACCATAATGGCTTGAAGAAAAGAGTGTACCAGTTACTTAATATTGACCTATGGCAACTTATGATAAATGGCATATCTGGTCCTGCTGAAGGAGTCCTTTAGTGCACCTACACACATATAAATTCTCATTGCAATTAATTACATTTTCATTTACATTTAGTCATTTAGCAGACACCTTTATCCAAAGCGACTTACAAGTGAGGAAAACAATGGAATCTATTTTAACAACACAAGGTAACAAAAACTAGTCAGTTTAAACCCAGCACAGTTTACAAAGCTAAGAATAAGAAAGAATTATTATTTTTTTTTTTTTTTATGAGACGAAATCGATAGAAAGGAAGTAGAACTGATGTATTTTCAGGTGTTTCCTTTTTGGGATTGTACCACCAGACGTTGTTCATTTGCAGAGCGCAAGGATCTGGTAGGAACATATTTCTGTATTAGCGAGTAAAGCTTTGAAACAAAATGCACTATTTTTAAGCAATATGTATTGTATTAATATAGTTTTGAATGCATTAAAAAGTCCTCCACAGACCACCTAGGCGAGTCTGACCTGCTCTGACCACAAACAACAGGTGAGGGCTTGTTGTAACCACTGGAAGCGTGTGAACTTGGACCACGTTGACACTGGCTCTGACTGAATGACCGCCAGCGACCAGTGGTATGCGCGGAATCCACTCTATCACCCGCCGGCCGACAGATGACCCCAGAGTTGCCCAAGGGACAGGTGAATGCAGCGCAAAGCTTTTCTGGAAAAATAAATTATATTCTTTGTGTGTAAGTTTTATGTTGATATTTTAGAGCTGCTATAGGTCAGTAGTGTCTGGTGTCTTTTTAAAAATAATACAGCAGTTATAGACCTATTGTTGTATTCTTAAAGCTGCAGTTGGCATCAATACTGGATGTATTGTACAAGTGGAACAAACAAGCAAATAGTGAATAAATATTTGTAATAGACTTCTGCAGTTTGGGTGTTAAGGCCTTTAATGCTAGAACAGTTAAAAGTCAGGGGGCCAAAAAAGCAACTTGCAGTATTAGCTAATGTCCCATGACTTTGACCTTGAAACATGGCTTCTCAAAAGTAAGCAGTCTGTTTACAGTTTTGGCAAAGTTTTCAAATTTGGCATACTGCCCCTTTAATGTGACCGTTGGTTATGAATCTTATCATTACAGTGGTTTAATATGTAGACATTAATAGCCAGTAGGAGGTTAGAAAACAATCTTTATTTACACACCAAGGCTGCAGGTGGTGTTTACAAAAACTACACTTGAGCATTTTCAGACCATTGTGTTTGCATGGCCCAAAAATGTCTTACTATTTAGGGAAAAGACCTAAGACACTTTTGGTATTTATTTTTTCTGCCTTAAAGGTGTGTTGGAAACATCTGGTGGTGCAAATTGCAATTTCACATTTCAAACAAATTTTTAGAGCGTGTGAACAGCTATGGTAGCCCAATAGGGACATGCTGTGGTTTATGGACAAACCGAGTGGAAACAGTCTGATAGTGATTTAACAAAAAGAAAAAATAAGAACAACTTGAAAATTAGTTTAGTTCATAAATGTCCCAAACAATAATATGTGCTTTTATTCCCCTCTGCTAAATTTGCCCTCCTGGGCAGCTGTAGTAAAAGGAACAAGGAGCTTTTGGACTAAAATGGCAAGCTTTTACTGGGGTGTCCCAGCTGAAACATTTTACACAGTGCACCTTTAAATTGAATCTAAGAATAAATGTAATCTAGAGCTTACAGATTTAAGCAAAACTAAACCCTACCTATGGCGTGCTAAAGACTATTTTCCAGGGGATTCAGTTGGATTTAGGCATCGATAAATCACAGCAGACTTGTCATTTTGAAGCGTCACGCAATTGAAGTCAAAATAATGCTGTTAGTCACAGACTGTAAAGTGTTAGTGTCTGACAGGACAGACATAAAGAGAGGCCTCAACAGAGCCAGTACACAGGAGTTTCAGGTTCACTCAAAACAGATCAAATACATTGTCATTGGCTGGATGATCTGTCACTCACCGAGGGGCAGCTGGCGATGGGAACACACTGTTTGGGCCGACACTCAATGTCGCCTTTGACGCAAGCACAAAGAGTACAGTTGATCGAAGACCACATGTCCCCTTCCTGTAAGAGAGAAGAACAAAACCTACTCAGAATACTGTATGTCCACCATATATAGCCAGTGACCAAAAGAGCCAGATTCTACAATTCTAAAAGAGCTGGGCAATTGTGCAACATTTTACCTTGATAGTTAAAATATATGTATTTGTTTCTATTCAGTGTTTTTACTAACATTTGAACAGTTAAAAGTGGGGTGAGTAGTTTTTGACATTTTGATGACATCTAGTGGCAAATTGCAAATCCACACTTCACTCTTCTTCTTTTTAAAGCATATCGACAGCTATGGTTGCCCTGCAGGGACATACTATAAACAAAGTGGTAATATCACTTAAAAATTCCAATTTCAACTTTAAAACAGTTGAGCCAAAGGAGCTGTGATAAACATATTCACAACTTGACTTTGTTTTACAAAGACAAGTTGTGAGTAGGTTACTTCATAATATTGTGAAGTACAAAACAATGTTTTTAGTTGCTATTAAGCAACTATATTAAACTACACAATTAAATCTATATCAGTCAATATAAAAAAGTCCAATCTGTCATAGATATTTATGAGCAAATATTTGCAATTTCTTGGGAAATAACAGTTTATCACTTTTAGAATTCTTTAAAGTCATGAACTTCAGTATAATCTTTGTCTAATCTTTTACTTGTCTCTGTTCTCACCCTGTAGATCTTGTTGCGAACTCGGCAGTACTTGACTTCCTCCACCTCGACAAAGGAAAGGCACTCTTCACAGCAGTGGTCACCTTGGCAACTGCCCGGCTTGGAGCAGCGCTTCTTGCACACCACAGTGGAATCCTGGGAAAAAAGGATTACTGTGAAATTTTACACCAATGCTGCACCAAGATTATTATAAAGTCAGGTTTGAATTCACAATATGTGACTGAATCACAAATATATTGTTTTTGCGCTCAACTGATGCTATATCTGTGTGAGCAGAAGTAATCTAAAAGTCAATGCAAAGTGTTGTTGTTGGAAAGAGACGGACAAAGGATTATTTGATATTTAGGGGAGTACCTTGCAGGTGCAGGTGGTGCAGTTGTCATGTATAAATGATGTGCCGTTTTCATAGACCTCACTGTGGAACAGACAGCTTCCTAAAGACAGGTCAAACACCTTCCTCTGACCTGATGAACAGGGATAAAATTAATCCATGATGAGAAAGGCATTAACAATATTATTATAAATAAAAAATATCTAATATAGTGTGTACCAAGGCATCTGGGGCAGCAGTGTCCAGGTGGGGTGTGAGTGAGATGGCTGGGGCAAGACAGGACAGGACACACCTCCCTCATGCATAGAGTACGTCCTCCCTGAAATCATTAAGATATTTAATTGACACTTTGTTTGTTTCTGATTGTTACTGACTGACCAATAGAACAGTTCAGTGCCACTAGCAACACAGCAGTGAAAGACCATATGAATCTTTGACACACAAGTCACCTATTAGAACCATGGATTTATGACAATTATAAAACCAGATTTCATAAAGTATTGTAAAAGGTAAAACGTTACATAATGTTGCTTTAATGATTTGGAAATTTAGTTGAGATGTCAGGAAAATAGAATTAAATGGCATCATACTTATGTCACATATATATGTCACTATATATATGCTAAGAACATGAGCCCAGAGACTATTCTCTGTGTAAAAATTCCCACATTAACAAGTCCCCACGTCACTGGGTCTGCACCACTAGTGGCTATAACGTGTTTATGGCCATACCTGTAGAGTTTGTTTGTGTGAACGGAGGATGGAGAAATACGAGAAGAACGAAATGGGCAAGAGGATGTTGTTTCAGCTAAAAGTTTGTGACTCCCAAAGGACCTTAGGACTCACTTATTTAGGGGCGACGGAGGCCCTGCTCACTAATACAGAGGTGTGAGTGTAAACAGTGAGCCGACCCGTGTTGATGCTGTGTTAATGTCTGTGAGCTGAGCTAGAATAACAAGCTGGCATGTAGCTGCTATACAGGCTTCATGGCATCGGTATGGAATCACATTTGTGCCAAAAATCCTCACCTAAAAGGGACCTGAGTGGTGGTGCTCCTCCTTTTTTGTAACAGTCGGTAGTAATAAGCCACATTTGCAGCTTCTATCTGTTATATTTGCCTTAATCTGACCTATTAATATCATACATCAGACTGCTAGTGTCTCATTTTAACATGAGGCAAAAGGATCCAAACTGACCGTTTATGGTGCATTTTGAACAAAAAACTGATCAGCATCTACTGTGTCATATACTACATTTACATTTTAGCTTTTGCCCAAAGCGACTTACATTAAGCTTCCATTCACCAGTGTTACAGCTGAAACACCACTGGAGGCAAAGTGGGTTATTCTTCTTGCCCAAGGACACAACGACAGTATTCCGGTTATAGGACAATTGCTCTACCACTGAGCCTGTTCCCGTCAGAATTGGGCCTTCTTAAACTTCTTACATGTATATAAGCCACTTTCTCTCCTTAACCATATAGCAGTTTCTAATCGTTTTTTAATGTATAGAAGTCAGACATTTAGCCCCAGCATTTTGCCTAAGAACAATAAGCAACAATATACAAATTATCTGAAGGCTATGACACTATATTTAATTTTATGAGTAGTTTTTGTGAAGGAACCTAACCTTAGCATAAACCCTGGTTACCTTATAGAAAACAGCCTCATATAAAGAAATGGAAGCACAGGAGTTAGCAAGAGCAAACTGGCCCATGGCAAACTGTAATTTAGGTGCTTCCTCTAATAATTAGTTTACTATTTGTGCCTTTGTGGCACTTCATTCATCTTTAAGTCTGTGTTTTTCTTTCCGTACAGTGTCGTGATGAAGCTCCTGGTCTGTTCACATTCTAAGAAAACATCTACTGAACTGGGCACTACCCTGAGCGGTGGGTAATTTGACCAATTATTTTGTCTTCATCATTCATCATTAGGAGCATGTTTCTGCGTGCAAGGAAGAATCCCTGCCTCAGAAAACAGATGTCACAGACAGAAGAGCTAATTCACCGCTTAGCTGATGTAATGGTAATGAGCATCTGAAGCGCAAAACAATCTCTCCAATAGTGTTTGATGTGTGTGGACTCACAGTGCAGGTGCACCTGATGCAAGGCTTCCCTTCAGGACTGAACTCCTCCTTCTCTTTGTACAGACGGCCCTCGAAAATACAAGCTGCACAAACACAAAATGTCTGTTAAGGTCAAAGACCTTGCAATGTATGAACAGCATTAATAAAGCTCAGAATCCCCCCCAAAGTTTATAGATATCTAAAAATGATTCCACATAAATTGACAAAAAATATAGCCTGACGGTTCAACTATTTTTCTTGATGGAAATCCTGTTGGACCAATTGGAGATTGGTTTACCTAAAATAGGGAGGGCTTTTTGTAATGACCATGTAATGATTGGTTGTATGTTTGTTTGGGTCCAGAGGCAGTTTTTTCTGCACCTGTGGTGTGTATGATTCTGCCTCCTAAAGATCCAAATTGAAAAAAGTCCTTTAAAACTGGTCAATTCTCGGGCAATTCTTTTACTTTGTATATTTGTCAAACTCCTTAAATACATGGTGGTGTTTAAAAATGTATATATACAATGTAATATACGTGAGGTCTCAAATTATTCCCTCATATATTTGACCCAAGTCTATGTGGAGCAGGACAACCAAGATAATATACAGAGAGGTACCACTGACCAGAGAACACTAGGCTGACAAAAATACTTTTAATAGTATGTCAATAAAGTTGTCAGATTTTTTTCTTGTATGAAAGAGTGTGTACTCACTGGGGCAGGTGGGGCAGCATTTCTTGGGGTGGATCTTTGGGTTTTTACAATGAACAATGCACTGCACCTCTGCCTCTGTGATGACTCCTTCCTGTAACAAAAACACCTCAGTTCGTTAGCTTCTGCTCCCTCACAAACCACATTATTCTTTTGCTGTTTTTTATTTTATTATTATTTTTTGAGACAGTGCATGTTGATGAACATACATGAGACACAAATGTAAACATGCCAGATTGTAGCCCTAGGCTAATTTCCATGCATTGTCCCACATTCATACACAAGTGCAACCTTCTCACACCAGAGCTGTGTCACTGGAGGTAGGTTTGCCCAAGGACACAATAACAGTATGAACTGGGTAGAGCAGGAATTGAACCGCCAACCTTCCGGTTATAGGTCAACCGCTGCCCCCCCCTTGCCCCTCTCGCATTAAACTGTACCAATAGAACAGTGGTGTTACTTCAGAGCTGAGGTCATCGTTTGTACATGACGTCAGAGCAAAAACAACACTGTCCGCTCTGATCTGCTGACATTCAGTGCAGCCAACAAGTAGCCTTTTATGCACACACACACACACACACACACACACACACACACACACACACACACACACACACACACACACACACACACACACACACACACACACACACACACACACACACACACACACACACACACACACACCTGACAGCGTCGGGTGATGCACGGTTTGGTCGAGGTGGTCCATGACACAGAGCTGTTGTAGGATTGTCCATCCAACATGCAACCTGAGACAAAGATAAGAATGATTATAGTTCAATTTTAAACAACAAAAGGCAGTATTGCGTCACCAAGAACTCTGAATTACAATTCATTATTGTGCTTTGTAGCGGTCTGCAGGATGGAAGCCCAGGTGCCAGCCATGCAGTTTTATACATGTTTTATACTATAAAACAGCTGTCTCTGGCTCAGTCTTTACTTTTCTTTTAAGTTGTATGTACCGTCTTTACCTGGAGAGGCATAGGAGGTTTGAAGGATGGAGATAAAACCGAGATTATCGGCTGGACATTGTGAATTAAAGGAGATTTGTGTATGGTAGCAAGAGGGAAGGAAACCTTTTACCACAGACTGATAAACAAAGTCTCAGGTAAATAGCTAATATGCCCTCAGAACAATCTGTCTTCCCTGGGCTTGGTGTTCAAGGGTGAATCTCTATAATACAATAGAATGGCATCCTTGGCATACTAAGACTGAGATTTTCACAAAATTATTAAATTAAAAGATAAATGAGAGTCATATCAAGATCTTTGCACAAAGCCTTATCATTTTCTGTCTACATAGTCATTCAACAGTGGTGCAGTATTTGATTATGCAACACGAGGCAAAATATGACCTGCACCTTTTGCCTCAACTTCTTTCTTACTTGTTCTGGATGCTTCAGATGATTTGAAACAGCACACCTTTGATTGACATCTTTGATTTCCTTTGACACCGTTCTAAAAAACACCTCTGTGGGACAACGCTCTTATATTGATGTGAGCCTGACCCACTTCCACACAGGTGCTTCCTCTGCCTCTGTTCTCTCTCAGAGGCCAACAGCTGTTCAGTAACTCCACACCACTGTCCACTCAGCACTAAATGAATAGCCTATTCATTACATGCCATTTACAGTAAGTGGTTTCAGATCGATGGTTAACTTGCAGCGTAACGCGATCACAGCTATCGATCTGCTTTGGGGTAAGTCAAACCCAGTGATAGAGTGTCACTGCTGAACACGACTTAAAAAAGAGCGAGAAGATCAGACGAGAAAGACTAGGTCCCACAGAGACCAGTGTCCTCTTTATACACTCTTGTCCACTAGGCCTTATGAATGTGACAACACATCTTTTCTGATCTTGTAGGTCTTCACAAACTATTGCCGTCCTTCTTACAAATAAACAGTTCCATAAGTCAACAATTAGCCTTAAGTTCTTCTCAATAATAATTATATTACAAATACATGGCAACTCCATTCATTAATTTGACCTTTAGACAGCCTGTTTGACCCAAGTATCAGCAAGGTGATGAATGAAACTTAAACTGTCCCTCTACAGTGAGTGACTGCATCTAATGTGGCCACAAATATGTTTCCTGAATATTACCTAAATGTTTCCTGAGAAATCAGATCTGAGGATGGGTTTGGAGATGGTCTTTAATCATTTTAAATTTGGTGTAATTTATCAAGAAGAGCGGATCAATGAGGCAGCGGTTTCCACACATAACAGCAGCAAAGATGTTGGACAAATGAGCCAACCTCTGCTGTGACAGCGGCTAATGCGCTAATGTCAACAGAACGTTTATTTGAACACTGTGTGTGAGCAACAAGTGAATAGTATAAACAAACTGTAGAGTATGAGGTGTAGAGAAGAAGGTTGGTGGTTTGATTCTTGCTCTCCTCAGTTCATACTGTTGTTGTGTCCTTGGGCAAGACACTTAACCCACCTTGCCTCCAATGAATCAGCATGTATGTTTATTAACAACTGTCCCAATACATAAAAAATGACAGCACTAGCCACACTGCGTACATACAACAGAATATCTGTCATATATATCATTTATCACATGCCAGGTACCGGTCCTGTCCCAAAGTGAATTAAACTGAGGCTATAATAAACATATCCGGACCGGATGCATCTCCATTTCAACTGCGACAGAATGTGGTGCAAACAACATTATTACAACGTTTTGTGACTATACTGTACATGCCTATTTTCACTTTTATATGATTGAAAAGTTTCGATACTTGCAGAAACATTTGAACAGTTTCTGGAAAAAACATTACTGATATACAGACATGTATTTCATGATAATCTGAACTCATCTTAGTGAAGTATGTATCAGTAAAGAAGAGACGAGTTTTTAAAACAGGGTCCCATAAGTTTAGGGTAGCACAATATGCAATCATTTTAATAGTAATAAGTCAGATTTTTATTTTTTACAAGGAAAGTCCCACTGAGATTACAAATCTCTTTTGCAGGAGAGTCTTGGCCCCATGTGGGTTTGTGTGTGTGTGTCTGTGAGTGTGGAGGGGGGGGGCTACGCAGACACGGAGAGAACATGCAAACTCCACACTTCTTGCTGTGAGGTAAGAGGGCTAATCACTCTGCCACCGTTCAACCATATGATTTAAGTGACCAAGCTAGCTTGTTTCAGATGTTTTAAAACAATAAAAAGCTATGTAACAATACTAAACCCAATTATTCCAACCTTTATATTGTTCATTCTCAGCAAGAAACCTCACAGAGCACTATATATTAATAAACTGTTTAATGAATTGGACTAAAGAAAAATGTATCCAATAAAAAGTCTCAGTGCGGCCTAGGTCCCTTAAACTGTGTATGCTTTTATGACGGTGAAATTACACAAAGGGGTGGGAGCGGGCACACGGGGGTCCTAAAATCAGTCGCAGCAGCAAACCCAACCACAATTTCACCACACAATAGCAAAACTAACATAGGGTTTTGTGACGATGTAGGCCTTTCTGCATCCAAGTCGAGCACAACTCGCCTCTTTTAACGAAGTGCTGCGTCGTAAAAGAGCCAACCGCGAAAACAAAAGGGAAACACCCAGGGCCTGCTGCTGATGGGACAGAGGTGTGCGCAATCCACATTTCATACAAAAACGTTTTGAGCCATGTGTTTTTAACCTTTGAACTCAGTGATGAGATCTCCTTCAGCAAAAGCCCTCTGAACATTGCTTTCATTGCAGAGAAGCAGTGGGACAGAGGGACACCGAGGGCTTCTGGCTCGTAAAAACAGTTTTTATGTCGGAGGCCTGTAAACCCAACAGTGAACCCCCTGGGTGAGAGAAGAATGCATAAATGTGAGGTCAGCAGCATGGCTTCACTCCCACTGCTCATATCTGGCCTGGCTCATCGGATCATACTCTGAACACATACTCTACACGTTCACACGACACTGGAGAAAATCAAATGATTGCAATAGTTTGACACAAGGACTTAAAAAAATAATACTAATGCAACACAAATGAGTCTTAACATGGGGCAGCCTCATGTTCACAAAATTTAACAGCTTAATTAGAACAGTTTAATGTTATGGTAGTGAGGGCACTATTGAGTTTACATCAACATTAAACTTGACTAACTCATGTCAAGTTAAAAAGTTAAAAAGTTAAAAGTTAAAACTGCAACTTTCAGTGTTCAAAGCTGATGGGAAAAAACTTCTAACTAGACCAAACCTATTAACACAACTTATAATACAATAGACAGAGTTTTTTTAAACAGTCAATGTCACAAAAACCAAAACAACCGACGCCAACTTGTAACCGGAGTTACTTTTATATCAGCTCTACAGGATTTGTGCTGCTGGGAATTACAGTATATGCATTATTCCATCCTTAGCTTAGCCATATGCAAGCTAACGTAGCTCGACTAACAATCACAGTGTCTGGGTTATGTTATTATTAGCTTATTTGACTATGAAAAATGTGATGTTTACATGCAATTTATTTAAAAATCCGGTTGTAGTTGAACTGCAGCACTAATTTGAATTTCTCTTGTGTTAAAGAGAAAATGGACTAACCTTTACACCTCTCACAGCAGGCGCCGTCTGCTTCACCACCAGAGCACAGTCTTCAGAGACCAGAAGACACTTCTCCTGCTTACAGTCCGCCCTACCTTCCTACAAAAACAAACAGGGTAGAGTCCACATGATTAGACTTTCATTCATACTCAGTGTTACACAGGCTCTGAAATTCAAAAGCACATTGTAGTTTTTACTCCACTTTTACTGAACTCAATGGTTTAATATTGTTGACATGATCAATTTATAACAATAGCTCAATTAAAAAGAAATAAGTGATATGTTATTTGTATGTTTACAAAACATTTTAACTGTGTAAGCATGAATAAACAATAGAAAATGCAATAAGAAAGCTGTATCACACTTCATAAATACTTACTACTGAGGCGCAGTAATGCATTAATAAACATGTAATTAACAATAAATACATTTTTATATGTTTAAATACCAGTTATACATATATGAGCTTATATGAGAGTAAAATAACACATTTGTGAACTATTGAAATAATACTTAAGTTACTTATACTGTACATAGTATTATATATTATTAATATATCACTGATACAAATAATAAATACTTTTTTTTTCAAAATGCACCAAACTTGCACAACAAAAAATTACTTGTATGATACAATAGGAATATCAATTATATAATTATAATAATATGAACATGAAAAATGCCAATATTTAACGCAGTTGTTGCCTTTATTGTAGAAACAAAAGTATTTTTAACTCGGTCCAGATTTGACCTTTTCTACTAACTTTTAAGGTTAATATAAAAAACTATTGGAATACTGTATGTATCTTATAAATCAGTTTATTAATTTCTGACCAACACCACATTGCAGTCCCGTGTCATAAACCAAATGAGTAGTTTGGTTTGGGAGTAAAAAAAAAAAAGCGTTTTGGAGTTCTACTGGACTTTCCACACCAACTGCACTGTGCCCTGCTTTAATCCGCTCCACTTTCACACCCTGCTTTTATTACCCATTTTATCCACAAGCAGCGTGTGTTTGACTTTACACACTGTAGGTTTATAAAGTAGAGCCCTGTGGCACTGCAGCGGGCGACTGCAGCCAGTGCCGATCAAAGAGGCCCAAAATAAATCCACGCTTTAATATAGCAGCAGCGCTCCAACTAAACCCTCAACCACACAGAGGACGGATGATGTCATGAGGGAGGAGGGCAGGGACGGGGCGATACGCACCAGAAAACGGACACATTCAAATACACGTCGGGGACAAGGAGTAGATGAAGTGAAAGAAGCAGTGGGTGCACATTTTACCTCAGTTTTCCAGGAAAGTGCCGTTCCTTGCCATAACAAAATGAATCTGTGGTAGTGGGACCTACAGTGTTGGGATACGGCCGTGACAGCATAAGAAAACAGCTTCAATCCAAATGACACAGAGAAAGAGACGTGCTGTTTTAGGTTGCTCTGTAATGAGACGACTGGCCATAGACATAAAAATATTAGTTACACTATAATCTACAGCTAAGTATGTACTGGTTTATACATGTCTTTAATGTAATACAATTAAATTCCTATCCAAATTTAGCTGAAATTAGTCAGTTTAGTCATTCACAATCACAGCGGTTGTACGTAGGGGAGCGCCGATCGGGATTTTTGAAACCATTCTCAAAACATTATTGACCCATACCTAATATATATATATAATGTGTTAAATGTGTTGTTTTAAAGCCCTCTAGCCTGATTTAAATATTGGGAGATGGTAAAACTAAAAGGTTATTGACAGACATTTTGATAATTTTTTATTTACTTGACAAGAAATAATAAAGAAAGAACACGCCTTAATATGGATTGATCCAAATATTCTCTCTGCTTTACTTTACTGGACTTCACTGGACCAAACTAATTAAGGATTAATTAATACCAGGTTTTTTTGCCTTTGGTAATAGGGCTACACTATATACATTTTCAGGATGTTACACACTAAAGCAGTTTTTTCCAAACAGTGGGTCAGGAAAGGAGGGTTACTGTAGATTTTATATGGGTCATCTCAAAAGTTCAATTTGTCTCATGTCCAAACTTGAAACAAAACAAAAACATTATTGACATACATTTACAATCTGACATTTTTAGTCTGAAATTAATTGGCATTTTGAAATATGTGTGCCCAGAAATTTTGTCATACACTGCAAACAAACACATGGGACTGTTATGCTTTTTAATAAATGTCTTCAATATTTAAAGTTAAAGAAATTTGTGTTGTGTTGGAATGTCAAACTCATATAATATAATTTTCTAAACTACCATTTCAGTATACTAGAGATATAATAAATATATGCTCTTCATTTACATTTTAGTGTTTTCTACATTCAATAAATAAATAAATTAAACATGAATAAATACATTTAATTCAATCTAACATAATTTTTATTATTTGAAAAGGTCTTAAGCATAAACATTTTATTATTCTTTCCAGAAATGCATTACCTTATTTGAAAAATATGATACCTGCAAATTGTGACTGTTTAAAATAATTGGGACATCATTTTGTCAGTAAATCCAAAATCCTTCCAAAAAGGGATATAAAATCCAGAAGCTACTGTTTTATGAAGCAGACTTTTTAATTAGTTAAATACAGCTGAGACAACCCTAAAAGAATGACATATTACAACAAGAGAAGCTCAAATAAAACCGAGCAGCAGACATAAGACGTAATGAGGCAGTGGATTTGAGCTGGAGTAAGCTGCCCATAATTAGGGTACAAGCCCAAACACACAAACATTTTAGCCACTTATTTTCCAAACAATTGGCCCCTTTCAGTCAAAGAAGCAGCATCTCAGATATTTATCGACATTTTGGCTCCGGCTCCAGAAATAGTGCTGCAGCTAATGGGCAGCTACATTTACATGGAAGTGCTGCTTAAGCTGTCACTGGTGGACATTTTGTTAAAGATAACTGACATTTTAATTATTGTATCCAACACTCAAATGACTACAGCGCTTTTTGTGTTTTGTGCAGATTAGACTTTCCATTTTATGGCCTCTTTTAGTTGCCATATTTTCCCATGATTCTTACAGCCCACCTTAACAAAAAAGGTACTGTTGAAGGGGGTCGTTCCAACCTTAGGACAGTGATAGTGGAAAGATGGAGTAGTCAACACAACATTACAGAAAATTGGTGCATATTGACATTAAGGCATAACATGACTGTTTGTGCATTTCGAGGAAGTTTACTCTGCATTTGTTAATACTGCCACCATCGTCCCATCACCCATTCAACCACAGTGAGCTAATCCTGTGCTGCCCGAAAAGGAATATCAGCCTGTAAAACAAGCTCCTAGAGTTCAGTGGACAGGTCACCTATAACATCCAAAATTGTATTTGTATTGCATTCATTAGTGTTTATTGTCTATGATATTATAATGGAGGTCTTCTCTAAAAATTGGCTAAAAAAACTTATTGTAGTGTACAGCTGCAGTGTGCTTGGTCTATGGACATAATCATATGAAAACAAACCCAGAGCAATGTCAATTGAAAATGTGGGCTTAGAACCAAACGGAGGTAAATGACATTTTGCAACTTTACAGGAGGTGCAAAACATATAGATATAGATAAAATATACACACAAAGATGATGACAGACCTCTTATGTGACAATTCTACAGCAATTGTTAATTTTTGTTTACCTACATTTTTTTGTATTTGAGAAACTTTCCAAAGTGAAATGACCTGGATGACTGAGAACCTCCACAGACCTATTTTCAGAAATATGCTTTTATTTTTCCACATTAACTTGATTATTATGACAGTATTTAAGAGCTCAACAAGCGCTTCCATTTCATATGACACTTTGGTTTTTGATAACATCTTGCAATTAAAAGGACTGCTGTAGATAGGACGTTGTCCCATATGTATGAAAAGAAACTTAAATGGAGCTTTAAAAGGGCAGACTATACCTACATGCCATTCAGTCCACGGTCATGTCCTTCTTCCCCTGTCCCACTCTTCTGTTCACCATTAGCACAAATTGGTGTAAGTATGTACATGTGACCCCCCCTTCCAACACTCACCTCCCTGCCCGCTCCTTGTCTCAGGGGTCAGGGGTCACAACAGGTCACCACACCATATAAACACTCAACATACCACCATGGCACCGCTGCTGGACGACTGGACGGCTGTCTGGGGCTGACGAACACACACTGGAGGCTGGAGAACGTGTGGGTAACGCAGTGGGTTAAAGAAGGGGAAAGCGTTGTTGGAGTGCCTATGTGCTTGTCCGAACGCTGATGAATGAAAGAGCTTTCAAACTGATCTGCACAAAGTCTACGGTCAGGTTCAAGTGTGATTTTCCACCCACATACCCCCTTCCATTAAAAAAAAAAAGCTTAATTGATTGATATTTAAATGCAAGTGTCCAAGTCTAACCAATTTATTTTTGGAAGTCTGTGTTGGAAAAACATTAAGCTGGTATGTGCAGTGACGTGAAAGCAGAATGTCATGGAAGTCTCATGTAAAGCCTTAAAATAAAAGTAGTCTTACACCTAATAACATTGGGCAGCTTAAGGATTTTGAATCCAATCATTTAGATTCAATCATTCACTTATTTTATTAAGAAAGGTCAACTGCCACGAGTAACTTTATGGACATTTGGAACATGGCGACAATGATTTTGGACATTTTGAAAAGAAAAGACTGTGACTGCAAAATGGGTGATCAGAAAAATAGAAGTTAGTCCGGTCTTAGACCAAGTCCAGACTCATGGAGATTAGTGTTTGGTGAAGGAGTTAGAACAAAATTTTGAATTAAAATAAAATAATAGAGTTTTCCGTCCAACCCCAAGATTGGACTAATCCACCATTTGTGGTCTTGGTTGGTCTTGACATCCAAGACCGAGACTTTTACCGGTGTGGGTGCATTTCCATAATACATGGTATTTGTATTTTAAACAACTTTGACTGGTTGCACTTAATGTAAATGCACTTACTTTGACATTTCCTAATTGTCACATATCACTTCAAATTTGCCTTTTCTGAAATCAAGTTATATTCAGCCACAACCAAAATGCCACAGTTGTTTACTTTGTTTGAAATGTCATTGGTTGTACCTTGTGTAGAAGCTTTTCAACACTTAATTTTCTGAACACTCAATAGACAATTACAAAAATAAAAAAACATGCTCAGGTTAATGTTGCAAACTCTCAACAATAATTCCACTCTTAATGCGGTTTATAGACCTTTCTGTCTACATTTTCTACCACAGGGTCCTCTACAAGAACTTTTACCTTACATGCTCTCTAGACTCTTGGACTAGACCTTCTCATTCCCCAAAGCTTGCTGCTGTGACCTTTCCCCTTTCCACCATTCTCCAAAACAAACAGGTCGTGACCCCCTCTGAAGCCCGGGAGCCACAGTAGCTTAGAGCCCAGACACTGCCAATGGGAAGTCGGTCGGTCTGCTGATCACACTTCCTGACAGAGTGGTCGGACTAAAGCGTTCTACTCATACACTGCCAAAGCTTAAGTTTGATCTCTGTAATTTTTCAGAAATAATTTCCTAAGTTTTTAGAACAGCTTGTATTTGGCTGAAAGATGGTTCCAACCCACTCATAGATGTGGAGATAATATGACAGACTTGATGAGGCCTGGAACAAAACTTATGAGAGGAGGCCCCCAAATAAAGTGAAATATATCAAGACTAGTTTTAAGCCCCCCTGACCCTGAGACCATGAAATAAAGTGTTCATTCATGACTCAATACGCAGCTTTCATCGGTTAACTAACAAAAATAAGGATTGTCTACGCTATTGTCTACCATTCAGAATCACTCTATTTATTTGAAAAGGCTCTTTAGGCACTCAAGTGGGTCAGGTTGGTATGGCATACTTTTAAAGGCCTTTCCATGGTCAAAATGTATCCCAAATAAACATACCGTAACACTTTTATTAACCATTCAGAATCACTCTATTTATTTGAAAAGGCTCTTTAGGCACTCAAGTGGGTCAGGTTGGTATGGCATACTTTTAAAGGCCTTTCCATGGTCAAAATGTATCCCAAATAAACATACCGTAACACTTTATTAACCCCTACGCTGTGGTTCCAGGAGTGTGACATGGTTCCTAAAGGGTGGAGCTTAACCTTGCAGTCGACAAACAAACTATTTATTTCGGCTGTTCCCTTTAGCAGTAATAAATTCAATTGAAATGAATATAGAAGCCTGTCCTGCACAATGAAAGATGGTTACCCATACGGAAATGTGTGGTAGCCACTGCAGGCCTCCTACTGGTCTAAAGGACACCTAAGGATCACATAAAGCAGCTCCTCTCCCAATATGCAACAATGAATACTGTGAAGTCATGCCATATTCTTTACTGTTGTGAATTATAAAATGAGACATTTTTTGCTTGCTCAAGGTCTAAGCCGTTTCCAAATGCTTTAGTAAATTGCAGTGTTTCTCTCATAAACCTGCCTCAACACTAACGACACACCAATGTTTGAGTTTTTTAAAATTATGATCCTAAAATTATCTCATTGTGGCCTGTATTGAAACCATTCCTTTGACTGTAATCCTAGGAGTTTAACATTTGTTATTTAAATTTTTTTTTTTTTGCTTCTTCACTTTTATGGATCAAGAATAGTCTGGGAATTGTGCTCTCAGGCTACAATTATCAGTTTTTATTCTGTGAAATGCTGACATTGTTAAAGTTGCTCAAAGCTTTCAGGTTAACTTAACTTAAGCCACTGGTATTGATCTGCTACTGTTTGAGTTGAAGGGAAGTGACCTCTGACCTTTCACCAGATCAAGGCATGATTTGTAGAATTTTTACCTGGAATGTTAACTCTATTGATTATTAGGATTCAATGAACTTTGATCTTTTGGCTAAAAACAGATAACTCTGATGTTATTGAAACTTGAATGTCATAAGAACTGACTGTTTCCACTGAGCTACTGCTGTTATGAGGCGGCAGTAGCTCAGTGGTAGCGCAGGGTGGGCGGTTCGATCCCCACTCGAAACATCCCAGAACATTATAACATCCCACTCTCCCCCACTGTCGTTGTGTCCTTGGGCAAGACACTTAACCCACCCTGCCTCTAGTGGTGTTCCAGCTGTGACACTGGTGAATGGAAGCTTAATGTAAAGGGCTTTGAGTGTCTACTACAAAAGGTGGAAAAGCGCTATATAAAAAAAAAAAAAGACTCACAGTGAATAATTATATTATTTATAATGTTTCTTGCGTAATTTTATTCATTCAACTGGCTCTTTGAAAAATAAGTTACACTAAGGAAACCAAACAGGGAGACACCCATAGAACTCTATAAATAGTGGTTTAGTCTAAATGCTGTTACTGGCAACAAACAAAATGACAATGTCTCATTTGAACCTTAAACAGACTGTCTGCATTCACAGGGTTTCAAACAATGGTGCAGCAGGAGAGTAGTGCACGTCTAAGGCTTTATTAGATTCCATGTCAAATACATGTACAGTATGTCTGTTAGCTCAGTAGGTAAGGATTGTTTGATTTTATCTGATGAAAAATACAAATACAATCATTGTAATCAGCCATAACCTCTCAGACACTTACTGCTTCTTTAACATTGTGTAACTTTCCTTGGACATGTGCCCTCTGAATGCCACTAACACAACTGCACTGTCTCAAATGGAATTGTTTGAATAGATTAGAAAAAGAAAAAACACATTGTGCAGGATTTGACCTCTGGAGATTTTGGGACTGCCAAGTGATAAAACATTTCAGAGACAGAGACAAAAACCTTGTGGATATTCAACACAAAAAACTCTTTCAAGTTGACAACTCTTCCGTGGCTAGATTGAATTTTCCTGGACACTTTCAAGATTTATTGGTATCTTCACAAAACTATCACCAGGCACAGACATTTTCAATGTGACAATAGACAACAAAACATTTGAGAATGACTTTTTAAACGCCATTTGCAGATGAACAAATCTTGGGTCAAAATCTTACGTTCAACAAATACAGTCTGAAAAACTACCTGAAGATCTGTTGTCTACCACTGATGACTCACTAAATGCTTGACAAACAATTGCATTTTGAACATTCAGCAAAGGATTGTGCTCAAATAGGTTTACTTTTCCTTTGATAAAAAAGTATGTATGTGTGAAACCGGCCTTGGCCCCTGACTGACCGAGGCCACAAAGCAGCACAAGGCCGAAGCCAAAGGAGCGACGGCGAGTGAAGAAGGAAGAGCCGATGAGAGACTGGAAAGACACGGCGATGGACAGACAGATAGTCGCGGGACGCAGACCGGTTCCCTGATAATGGATCGTCACGGCGACCTGCCCGTCAGTCAGTCTGTCAGCCACATCCACTCCAGGCCCCATTACATCTTGGACCCTCACAAAGGCTCCTCTGTGAGTGTGTGTGTCCCATTAGTGTGTGTTCTGGGGGCCGCATGAGTGACACTGGAGCTCCCTGACCCCGGGCCCTAAAGGCAGCACGACGACAGGCATCCATCAGGGTGGCTTTTAGGGTGAATAATTAAAGTTTCATAAGCATCTTGAAATGCATATTCGTTGTTAAAACAATGCCAATCTATTTATATCCTCACCTGAATTTGACCTGGATGTTTTTCATGAGCCATTGACAAGTTATGTTTCCTGTCGTCGGAGGAAGTTCTTGTCATAATTGAGCGTAAACAGGATCCTTTGATGGAGCGAAGAGTTCTATGGCTCATGACGCAGAGGATTAGCCTTTAGTCATAATTGTCTTACAGCTGAAGGATTAGGGCAAAAAAAATCCTATATATATATATATATATATATATGTATGTATATTTTCTAGAATGGCCTCAAGATCAGAACATGGAAAAACTTCACTTTCATAAAAGCTGTCTTGGGTTGTGTTCACACTTGTCGTGTTGTGAACAAAGACCTCTTAAAAGGTGGCTCTCGGCCTGCTTCCATCAGAACTAACTCTAACCAGACCAAAACCTGGAAGAGTGAAAAGATGTGATGCTTAAATCATGTGACTTGATAGCCTACCAGGACCTTACTGTTGGAGTTAAACTGAATTAAATGAGTCCTTACATGGAGCACTCAGGGGGTAAAGTCCTTCTTTAGTATTCTGTGCAGGCTCCTGTCAGGTTTATAGGTAAAAGATTCTGTCAAATCATATTATATCAAATAAAAGCTCATCCACTTACTTCAGAGACGTCCAGTGTCTTTTCTGTGGTGTCATTTGGTCCAGTGCTGAACAGATCAGGAGCTAACTAAACAAGAGGGTTTGTTTTCTAGTTCAAAATGACTCTCAAAGAAATCGTCTAGTCTCCCTTGATTCATGTGAGTTTAGTCCTTTGTTTAGTCCTGATTTTGGTTTGGTCTAACTTTTATGTTACTGGAAACAATAGTTATTGTATTGATGCTAACTCTTTGTAATTCAGTACCTGACCTAAACTAAATTACCTAAACCTAAGGTAGAGCACAATAGTAACTGATTATTGCAAAACTGTGGATAAAACAATCTAATAATCTAATCCAATCTCTATGAAATGTCTTTGTTGTTGTATTTCGGGGCAGTTGATTAGGATTGCATGTTTTCTTTCACTAAAATGTGTGAAATTTTTGTTTGGCGCAAAGGAGTCCTTACATATTAATACACTTATATACATTTGATTTGGGAGGGTCAAATAATGAGAGCTTTTCTGTCATGTGTCTTTTATATTAAAACAAACAATGCAAGGAAGTGCCCATCAAAAGCACAACTGCTCACTCGAATGTTAGCTGATATGTGCTCACTGCAAGTTGAAAGGTTTTTTAGGAGATAAACAAAGATTAAATTCAATATAGACGGCCTTAATGTATGTAAGTTTATTAGGGTGTGTGTGTGAAGCGGGGTGTGTGGGCCTGGGGCAGATGAAAGGCTGCTGATGACTGATAGCATTGAGCAGGGCTTTGGCTGATGTCTGCCTGATAACACCGAGGCACCGCAACCAATCAGCAGCCAACCCTCTACACTTCATAGATATGATGCACTGATATATATATATATATATATATATATATATATATATACAGAGGGGTTCGAAAGTCTGGGCACTCCAGGTAAAAAAATGTATTAATGTGCATAAAGACGCCGCAAAAATCTCCAAAAGGCATCAAATGACAGATTAGACATCCTTATAATAAGTCAAAAAGTTAGATTTTATTTCCATCATTTACACTTTCAAAATAACAGAAAACAAAAAAATGGGGTCTGCAAAAGTTTGGGCACCTTGTTATTATATGTATATGTATGATCCTGGTCTGGATGAGGATCAGCACCTCCAAGTCTGAGACCATGGTTCTCAGTCGGAAAAGGGTGGCTTGTCCCCTTCAGGTTGGTGGAGAGATCCTGCCTCAAGTGGAGGAGTTCAAGTATCTTGGGGTCTTGTTCACGAGTGAGGGAAGGAGGGAACGTGAGATTGACAGACGGATCGGTGCAGCTTCTGCAGTGATGCGGTCGATGTACCGGTCTGTCGTGGTGAAGAAGGAGCTGAGCTGTAAGGCAAAGCTCTCGATTTACCGGTCAATCTACGTTCCTACTCTCACCTATGGTCATGAGCTTTGGGTCATGACCAAAAGAACAAGATCCCGGATACAAGCGGCCGAAATTAGCTTTCTACGCAGGGTGGCGGGGCGCTCCCTTAGAGATAAGGTGAGGAGCTTGGTCACTCGGGAGGAGCTCAAAGTAGAACCACTGCTCCTCCACATCGAGAGGAGCCAGCTGAGGTGGCTCGGGCATCTGTTTCGAATGCCTCCTGGACGCCTCCCTAGGGAGGTGTTCCGGGCATGTCCCACCGGGAGGAGACCCCGGGGAAGACCTAGGACACGCTGGTGGGACTATGTCTCTCGGCTGGCCTGGGAACGCCTCGGTATCCCCCCGGAAGAGCTGGAGAAAGTGACTGGGGAGTGGAAAGTCTGGGACTGCTGCCCCTGCGACCCGGCCCCGGATAAACGGTCGAAGATGGATGGATGGATATATATATTTTTTATATAGGTTATGCGTTTGTACTTTAAGTTTGCTGTCATTACTTTTGGGGCTGGAACTGCATATTTAGTATAATATTGCATCAAGAGGATAGTCTTCATGCTACATTTAGCATTACTAAAAGATGTATTAGGGGCGCAGTGGCTCAGTGGTAGAGCGGTCGTCCATTAACCTGGAAGGTGGGCGCTCTTCCCGCTCTCCTCGGTTCACCACTCTGTCTGTGGCACTGGTGTCTGAATGTGTGTGTGACTGGGTGAATGGAAGCTTAATGTAAAGCGCTTTGAGCGCCTAGTACATGGAAAAGCACTTTTTTTCTGTTAAATTTTATAGAAAAAATATAAATGAAATTAATCAAATGACTTATTTATTTTCCAGTCCTGGCTGCAGCTTTGATTTACAGACATTTTATAAGAACAAAAGAGCCATTTTAACAGTGCCCTTGTATTTTTGGTTTTATCTTTAATGACCACCCTTTCAGCATTTCCTAAGCTCATCAAAGTCTAGTGGTGCCTCTGGTCACATGACTGAACCTAAAATCTGGGAGCTAGCACAGTTACACAGAACAGCCTGGTCCAGCTGGTTCCCAATCCCCTAAAACAAAGAGCTTGATGGGAGGTGGCAAACAGGGAGGGTCAGAGGTCAAAGAGCACATGTTCTGGGGAAAGAGTGGCCCAAGCGTTTTGTAGCTGGGCTTTAACAACCACAACGAGCCAAGATAGCGTCACGACAGGCCCGTCTGTTAAAACAAACAATCCCCACTTCAGGTTTCATTGGTACTTTGCTGTAAATCCACAGAAAACAGTAAAAAGTACTAATAATAATATAAAAGTGCTCAAGTCTGCTCAGGTTCTGGGACACTCTTCTCCTTTTATAATACTAGCCTCTGTTCCATTTATTAAATCCATGTTCTGCTATCAAATTCTTCCCATTGAGAAAATTTTTCCTACCACACCTCACTGTGACTTCTGGTGCTTGCTCTGTCTGCTGCTTTCACAACCGCTGATAAGAAACATCACACACAGTTCCATAATCTGCTTCACAAATATCACTATCAGTGCTAAAGAGGTCATTTGGGAAAAGGCTGAAACAGCAATTATATGGCTGTTGAGCACAAACACAACACGCAAAAGGTCATTAAACAGAAAGTCACAGCAGCAGACGACAATAATGTTATTTTTCCTCCAAGCAGTACGAGTGTTGCAAACTTGTGTCTTTGTCAAGGACATCAAATAAGTATAAATAATCATTAAAAATAGGCTATTTTAGTTGAAAGCTAGTTGTGATTTCTCATCTGCCTTCTCCTTAAATAAATATTGCTGTTAAGGACGTGCCTTTGGTTTGTAGATGCTTTTCAAATGTAGATGCAATCCTGGCTTTTCTCTCAGGTTTGATAAATTACACAGTTGATGCTAAAATATTATTATAAGGGCATAAAGCAAAGGGGCTGAATCCACAACCCAGGCAACTTAGCTTTACTTAAAGATACCATTTTCAGCTTTGAGCAATCTTCAATGTGTAATCCCCAATTCAAAATCTTAAATGAGCAACCCTCTATGCACAAAGCAAAGTCTTTTGCATGCTCCATTACATTAGTATGAATGTTTTTGTCCATCAGGCTCTTATTGTAATAAATATATATATGTATATGTATTTCAAAGTGCCTGCATCAGCCTATAGAGACCTGACTAACATCTCATGCTGTGGAAACAAGCTATACCAAACTGAACCGTACTGTTTACTGGAAATGAAGTCGTACCAGGCAGACGCAGGTGATGCAGGGGTTGTCGGTGATGTTGGGGATGTGCAAAACCTCGCCCTCGTTCTCGCAGCTCACCTTGGTCCCTGTAGACGACAGGAAAAGAAACAACATAGGTGTGAGCTGAGACCAACCCCTGAGATCAATGGCAGCAGACGTGACATCATCTGTTAAATAAACGTTGGCGATATCAGTCAGACATGAGTGATACCACCAGGAGCCAGACTTATGTAATGTGTAGTTTGTTTTGTCGATTAACCTTTGACATTTACATATGGAGTGTCATCGCTCCATTCTTTTAACGTCTTACTAAGATAAACTGAAAGAATTTGTTGTTGAAAATGTGTTTTCTTTTGACAACAGTCCACAAATGTTAAATTAACCTTTGAGCGCTTTAGATATAAGTCTTATGGTGCATTCATCTGCTCCACAGATGGCCTGAGTTTTCAAATGACCCGGTTCTTGCAACTTTTGTGTACATTCGACTTGTAAACAAACAAAACATATAGTTAACTAGGCCTTTCTAGCTACTAATTCATGTTACCACTAAACTGCTACAGTCTTAAATATGCTATTATTATTAAAAAAATTATAAAGAGACTACTGAGGATTTAAAAGACAAATAGAGGTTGGGATAAAAGATTCTGAATATCGGTTTGTTTTACAATATGGTAAAACATGGCGATGTCCCAAAGGCAACAAAGAATTGTCCAGATAAAGAGAGAATCTGTTTGTTGCAGAAAGTATTCATGTTCCTCTCCTGGACTCCTGTGACTTTAGAACAGATTTTAACTATTTTATAAAGACTGTTCTTGTCTTTGAGTGTAAGGTCGTTAAACCAACAACCAAAATGACATCAGACATGACCTATCACACAAAAGAATAACTTATTTTAAATTCTAAATCAATGGGCAGCTCAGAGCCAGGACCATCTGTTGCCATGGAAGCAATTTTGGTGAACAATGGCATATTCTCACACAAGGCACAAACTGTGAATACCATCTGGGAGGGCTCCCGTTAAAACCATAACCATAGTTTAATCCAATCAGAGCAGCGGCAATGTGGTTTATGTTTGTAACGGTAAAACGGTCGCTACATCTTCAAACCTAAAACATGTCCAGACCTGTCAGTGCTGCCACCTCTTTGGCCAAGTTTGGCCAGGGTTCGGACTTGAATACTTCAAGATGGATTTTTGTGAGTTTGTAAACTCCCAAATCTCATAATTTATCTGCATGAATGTGTCTCTGCCACATTCAAACTTTACTTTTAAACTTTACTTACGGAAGGTGTTGAGGAAAAACTGGCCTGACAGTGTGTGTAGCAATGAAAAAAGTCTCCTTAACCTTTATTCATTTAATCTCACAGAATCATCAAAATTGCAGTTCTATTTTTTCTACAAACTTATCCTGTCACTACAGATAAGTGTCCTGTAGCTCAGGAAATCCTTGAAAGAAGACACTAAACAAAATGAACATGCAGTCAAAGCTATGTCTACACTAATTCATTTTTAAACATATTTTAAACATAATGACATTACTTTCTATAAAACAGGGATGTTGTTGCAATTAATGGGAGTAATCATTTCTTATGGCACCCAATCAGACAGAACAATCAGAAGAAAACATAATGCCGGTTCACACTATAATGTACCCTACAATAGATCTTCAGACAAAAACGCAGTCTACAGTGTTTTCTCCCCATTGCTGGGTTTAAATGTCCCTAAAACAGCAGAATATTATGACATTTAAACTGCTGCAAACTTGATAAAAAGATATCAGTGTGGACCAAAACATTCCATGGTAGATCCTACTGAATATCTCTTGGATCTTTTAAGAAATATGGATAAAAAAAAGTCACTGGTCATTAGGTAAATGCAGTAGTGTGTACATAACCATTAGCATTTGTCAGTGATAGCTTGCTAGTGTGAACTTTTTTATTAAATGACTGCCATTTTGAGTCAGTATCAGAAACTCAATCAGAACCAGAGCCTTCTAAGCAGCTCCTCCAGCTCTTCATTATGAACTGTAAAATATGTATGACAGGTGACAGATGGGAGTCTAATGTCGGACCCTTAAACTCGATCCCTAAAAGACCGCCTTGTGTCATTGTTTTGTCTGCTTCATCTGTCGAGGTAAAGACACTTAAACTGAGACAAGAGCAAAAGCTCCTGGAGTGACTCAGTTTGTTACGAGCAGCAAATGTAACCCAAACCTGGCTCAGGAAACTAGCTCTAAACACTGCTTTATGAGCGGGATGGGGCACATGTTGACACGGCGCAGACAGTCGGCTCTTCCCGGTGTCGCTTCATGTGGAAAAAGTCCAGCAGGTAAAAGACACTCAGGTCACGTTTGTTTGGAGTAACATATAAAAACTTCCTTCCTCTTGTGGCTGATGTGAGGTCATGTGTGTAGAAGGGAAGTGGGGTCATCAGACACTTCCACTGAGCCTAACGAGATGGAAGAGAGTTTGGTACAGCTTTCCTTTGAAGAGGCTTGTGTTTCCACAGCGCTGTGCTGCTACACAAGTGCTCTTTCCTTTCCGTTTGTTACTTTTAACTAAAAATAAAGTGTAAGATCAAGGTGAGAAGTAGGCTGAAGTATAGCTGGATAGTGTTTCAATATTTTTTTCAGGTTTATGCCCAGCTTTCTAAACTGCAAATCTAGAGAGCTGTGCCATTTTCTAAATTTTGAAGTCAGGGTTAAAAGGAGCCATTGTACATTAAATCTAAAACTGATATAAACTTTCTTTGAAATGTAAAACGTAAAACAGCAATAGCAGTCAAGATTATGACGCTTAATCAAAAAACAAAGACAATGGCAGACGTTACCTGCCAGCCCTAATGGACATACACTGTACCTGTAAGTATGCCATAACAACCTGTACCACTTCAGTGGAAACTTGGCTTAAGTGAGTGTGTCTCAAGTGCCGAGAAGATAAGTTAGGCAGTGATTATCAAAGACAAGGTCCAGTAACAGAGACAAGACAGAAGAGAGAGTGGATGGGCAGAAGGAAAACTCAATCTAGTTACTGCTCCAATAGTATTGTGTCAGTAATGACCTGAACTCGACTGAAAGTACTGGAGTCATGAGCAGCTCCTGCGGTGCTCCTCTGTCGGATGTCCGCCACAATCCAGGGCGGAGCAGACGAACCCTGCCGGCTCCAGCAGCAGGAGCGCAGTCAAATTTACAACCTCCAAGTGTAATTAAACTGCAGTGCTGTGAGGGGGCGGGGCCAGCAGTGAGAGGGGGGAACAGTCTCTCAGGCCTTCTTTATTGCCTCGTTTTTGTGCCGCTCATCTTAGTCTACGTTCTCTAAAATGTAGAATGAGATGATGACATTAGCTTCAACTTTACCAAAAGTCCCAAACTTTGACTTTGGCCAAAGTTTTCATCATTCAGAGTCTAATGTAAATTATATCAGGGTATAATAATGATATAATTATATTTTATATCAATTATATCAGCCCAAAAACTTACTCTTACTCTTACAAAAAATACATACGCGGTGCATTCTTGTAAGTTGTTGTGTAAACTCTAAAGACATTGTCCTCATTAAAAAAAACAAGATCCCAGAATGCTTTTTGTTGTTTAGCAACTGATCTGGTGCATGTCCTGCAGCTGGAAAGGAGTTTCAGTTTAAATCTTATGTCCCCACCAATGACACTCAGCAGACCTTTGAATGGATTTGTCTTATAATGGATTGATTTGTTCTTTTCTTTAGCTTTGTATTTTGTCCTTTTCCATGTCGTTATCTATGGCAGTTATTTCTCGTCAAACACACGTCACAAATATCTACCTACAAACCTTATAGTCCTGCTTTAGGACACCTCAATATCTGCATGGTTTGAATCCAAATGAACTGTCCTGCATAAACAAGTCTCATCAGTACGACTCACAGATTGGTCTAGATTTGCATTCAGAACACTGGACTGACAATAGATTAGGTCTAATCAATGAGGGACTGTGAATGTAACATCATTGGTGCTTTTTTAAACTGAAGTCAGAGATTGCAAACATTTACTAAATATATTTTCAAAAAAGCAAAAAGAACAAACATAGGCCTTTTTATTCATACAAATCAAAAGTAATGCATATTTTCCAGCTGTTATCTCCATTAAAATGCAATGGTATGTATGTTATGTAAATGTTGTGAGACTGTTTTTGGAGCTAAATGTTTCGCTGCAGTTTGCACACTCCCAGTTCAGAGAAGCACACAGGATTGCCACAGAGACTAAACCTTGGACCGCTGTAAATATCTTTTCGAACACTGGACTACTTCAGTGTCCAGTGAAATGTGTGGTTCATGGAGGACAACACAGAGCTTCACACAGGGCCAACTGACAGAAGGCAGCATGAAAACCAGCCGGGACCTGCAGCAGGCTGTGTCATGGACTCTTACGGTTAAACACAAGTGAGAGGCTTCTTCTAATGGAGCGACTAGTGCCATGACATTTCAATGATGAAATATATTGTGGTTGAGGGAACAATATTTTTCAGTTCCACACTAAGAGCAGCTCACTCTCATGTTTTCCTCCACATTATAGTTCATGCTCTGACCCTGACCTCTCTTTCTTGTATCGCGTGAACTCCTCCATCCACCGCTCCAGTCTCAAACCTCACTCTCTCACAGCTCTCCTCTCAATAATGTCTCTGTTGTGTATTAAATCACACTTTACGAACCTCTTCCACCGGTGACTTTCCAAGACGCTGCGCTGCACGACTAACCAGCGGACTGGTCTTTACGCGCAGGAGACTGACGCGTAAAGACGGAGCTGACAGAGGGGAGCTGCTCCGGGGTTTTAGAGACGCACTATAGAAACCACAGAGACTCACTCACACATTTAACACTAGAATCATGGTGTCAGTCTAACGATAAGCGTCATTGTTAAATCCAGTGAGAAAGACGACATCAACCTTTTCGCAAATTAAAAACGAATTTGTGTCACTTGGATTACACGTGGCTTTAAACAACAAGCTCTGGAGAATAAATAACAGTGATCCAAGAGGAGACCAGTAGTAAAGTGCAAAATAAGTATAAATTCTGAAGGTAACACTTTACGACTTTGCTTCTAGTTTTAAAACGGTTTGAGACATTGTTACACGTGACACAAGTCTGTTTTGTGACCATTAGCGATGACCTTCCTGTATACATTTTACATTTTAAGCCAGTATTTTTAAACAAGACCTCATTAAACACATTTGTCATTGTTGAATCATTCCACAATATATTAAACAGTAACGTCTTGTGGCCTGTTCAAAGAAAGATTAAAGTAAATCTAACGACATATGCTGGTTTGGATTGTGTTTGTAGAAAGGCTTTGTTTGAGGCATGATGTTATACTCGGTCTCTGTCAGACTGTATTCATCTGTAAGTGACCAAACGACTCTGTTAATGATCAAAGTAGATGTAGACGTTACTGAACCGGACACCTTCTCTTTCATTTTTTTGTAAGATTTCGAATGAAAGCTGCAGAAGACAGAGCCAGGGGCTGTCTGTGAGTGTCGCAGAGCAGTCAGAATAAAAAGCCGTGGTGTTTTTTTTTTCAAAGCCTTACCTGAAATTATCGCGGAGGAGGAGCGCGCCGTTTGGAGCAGCAGCACGCAGCACAGCGCGAGCCTACAGGTGGACCAGCACATCCTCACGGTTTGAAGAAGAAGAAGAGAGGGAGAAAAAACGGTGTCCTAGAATAAGGAGCCCAGGTAAAAGTTCAGTGGGAGTTTGTGACGCGCCGCATCGCCGCAGAGTCACAGACTACAGTCGCTGATAACAGCCGCATTAGAATGACAAAGGCGCGCAGACACTAAGGAGACAGCGGCATGTCGTGCGTCAGAACGAGCTGCTGTCCCGAGATGAAAACACTCCCCGGCGAGGTAAAAGTCCTGAAGACGTTCTCTCTGACGTTACTCCACAAGAAGAAGAAGAAGAAGAAGAAGAAGAAGAAGAAGAGGGGGAAAGAGCGGTATCCTTCTCTGGAGTTCCCCCGGAGTGGAGTGTGTCCCGTGCTGGATGCGCGTCAGTGTGTGTGCCTGCCTCTGCTCACAGATCCTCTCCTCTCGGTGCCACAGTCAGAGCCAGAGGAGCGCACAGGAGCCACAAAAGTCCTGCCTCCTGCGCGCGAGCCCGGGACCTCCCCCTTTTCAGCTGAACCTATATGCAGCGTCTCTCAGAAAAAAAAACTCCAGCGAAGGGCCCGCTCTGTCCTGCACTCATTCAGCACCGTCCCGCACTGAGGGCTCTTCAATGGGACGAGTCAACAGTCACGTGTTCACGGAGGAGACGTGAGATCAGAACGTTTACAGAAACCAGGATTCCAACAGCACTGCAGTCCTGCTTTTTACTACATTATTTATTATATTATAAATGTCACGTGGTCATAGTTCTTGGCCTAGCTCTGACTCCAGTTGGACGTGATACAGCCCCTAACAGTGTGTCACATCTAAAGCTGACATTAAAAGATCCAGTCCAAATGCACATTAGGTTTTAGAACGACTTTGGGTGAGACTGTTCTAAAAAGAGGCTGTACTTTGGATTTAAAGTGTCTTGTTCATTTGTTGATGTGTCCAAACAAATAGACCAGTGCAACCAGTGGAAACCGCCCGGTGCCCAGGCCAGGGCGGAGATGTAGAAGATGGCATTGTCAGGAGAAGGTGTGGTTAAGGTTTTAATTTGAACTAATTGGTCATGACTTTGATGTTGATGTTGTAACTCTTTAACCAGACACTTTTTATTCTCCATAAAGTACAACATTCAGCACATTTTCTTCTTAAAAGTATGACTGTTTATCTAATGCACAAGAAAAAGGCCT